>LZPO01045692.1:0-21323 GCA_001675575.1 Neotoma lepida | reverse complement strand
ACTATGAGCCAAAACAGATCCTTTCTCACTTAAATTGCTTCTGGTTGGGTAATTAGTGATAAGAATAGTAACAAATATACTTGGATACTCTGGTTGTTAACTCCTCACTGACAATAACTTTAATCCATTACATCTTAATTTCAAACAAACAACATCACACCCAAGCCCTGTTCTATCTCAGATGGTAGCTGGTAACCACGGCAGCTGCTTAATTCAAATGAAGTCTAAGTAAAATTTAAAACCCAGTGTGTCCATTGCATTAGTCTTGGTTCAGATGCTCAGCAGCTACATGGGGCTCNTAGCTGTCANATTGGAAGCAGGTGTCCTGAATAAGTTTAACTTAGCCAAAACTAAAGTGAGAGGAGAGTTATGCTCTCCTTCCCTTTACATATGCCAACACCCTCCCCCAGCCACTGCCCTTTTCAATAATATGGTAAAAGAGATGCCATCATGTGGCAGTTTGAATGGGAAATACCCCCACCCACCCACCNATAGTCTTAGGCATTTAAATACCTGGTCACCTGTTGGTGGCATTGTTTAGGGAGGGTTAGGAGGGCCAGCCTTGCTGGAGGAAGTACCTCACTGGTTTCATCCTACTTCCTTTTTTCTCTCTCTGCTTCTTGCTTGCAGTTGAGGATGTGAGATCTCAGCTTCTTGTTCTAGCTGCCATGCCTCCCACTATGATAGATTCATCCCTCTAGAATTGTAAGCCAAAATAACTTTCTTCAAGTTGCCTCAGCCATGGCATTTTATCACAGTAACAGAAAAGTGACATGTCATTATGCCTTCTTGTTGTTGTTAGATTGGGATAGTTCCCTATAGGACGGAGAAAGGTAAATTGCACCCAAACTAATCACTGAAGTAATTGCTTTGGGGATCTCATGCCCTGATTTCTTTCTTGCTTTCTAACTCTGACAATGAGAACCTCTTTAGTAAAGGTATTAATTAGCTTCTTAATATTTTGGTTTAATACACTAATTCCCAGCCTTTTCTCAGGACTAGTGACTTGGTGTCTCTACCCAGTAGGAGGAATTTGAAATAAAACCAATAGATCACATTACGCAATTGTGCCCATAGGAAGATATTTCTTCCAAGGCCCTAAGGAAACACATAGGTATTTTCTAGAGCATGGCTCTATAAGTAAAACCTTCAGCAGGAACTTGCAATCTGTAATTTAGCAGCAGATAGATTGTCTTCATGCTTCAGAAGCTTTACTCCCTCAGAACATCTCAAGTTGCTAGCTATACATCCAATTAGAAATTCAAGCTGATGACTCTTACTGTCAGCCACTAATGCCTGCAGCTAGGTGATATGATTCAAACCCCTGCATCCCACCCATCAAAGAACATTTCAAGCCACAACCACTTTGGCATATGGTCCTACATAATACAATGAGTCTCTCTCTCTCTCTCTCTCTCTCTCTCTCTCTCTCTCTCTCTGTGTGTGTGTGTGTGTGTGTGTTTCTCTGTCTCTCTCTGTCTCTCTCTGTGTCTCTGTCTCTGTTTGTCTGTCTCTATCTCTCTGTCTCTGTCTCTGTCTCTCTCTCCTCTCCCTCTCTCTCCTGGATCCAATTTTTCACATCAGGATTTGTTTAGTACCCTTTCACAGATAAGCCTGGAGCATTTAACAAACCATTGAAGGATTTACCATTGAACTGTCCTAAGAGTAGTGGCAAAGGTTGAAATGAAGTGTGTATTTCTACCACTTTCAAGGAGAGTAATAGTGTTGCAGCTGAGCAAAGCTGATGAGCGCTGTATGTGCTGCCTTTACTCAGGGACTGAAATTTCCAAGTGTGTCAGGGCTACTCCAGCATCCAAATTGGGTAAGCTAAGCTCTTCAAAAGCCAAGAGTGAAAAGAACTTACTAAGGAATCAGTACATCCAACAAATAAAACATAAATCCGGTTTTTCAACCTATATACCTCAACAAATGCAGAACAGAAACCCACAAGTGGAAAGTACTGCCTTTTGCATGAAATATTAAGAGCCACATATAGAGATAATTGTCTACTCTGTGTAGCATGCTTGGAGTCTTTGCTAATAGCACCATGACATCATCAAACCCACTAATAGCTATTATGGGATATCACATCTGGGATGCTTGTAAAGGAAGGAGTCTGAATGGAGTCTAAAGTCTGAGTTTCAATTTGGTCTGACATTTCTGGGCACTAATTAATATGCTGCCAGTGACTCAAGATAGGAATAAAAACATGTCCCACACACACTGTTTCATTTGCTCCATGTTGTCCTTCCATATATTGATTTCCGGTATTTTAAGTCTGACCACAGAATATGCTTTAAGAATAAAAACCTATTTACATCCTCTCTCTGTCTCTGTCTCTCTCTCCTCTCTCTGTCTCTCTCTCTCTCTCTCACTCGCTCACTTTCCATTTCCCCTCCTTCCCCCACCCCTTCTCCCCCTCTTCCTCTCCCACCTCCCTTCTCCCTCCCTCCCCTTCTCCCTCTCCAGGTGTCTGTGTCTATTTATTTCTTGGCATTATGAGATCTCAGAATACTTAAGAAAATCTGTGCTAAGTGAGTAAAAACCTGATTTGATGAAAGGCCCAGCAGAAGGGAGGTAGNGTACTGGGAGGGAGAACAGAGCAGCACACTGCTGGGAGAGGGGGGGACAAGTGAATGTGAGCAGAGGGAGACAAGGCCAGAAGGAGGAGCCATGAAGAAGCCAACAGTAGGCAGAGAGCAAGAAACACTGAGAAAGATCTCACTTTCTCTGCTTTGTTTATCTTAGTTAGTCTAGAAACAATGAATCCCTAATTTCTACTCTGCAGTCCTTGTCTCTCTAAATTTTGCACAGTTTAAACAATAGCCCATAATGCTTCTCAACCAAACCCCAATTTTTAGTTAATTGACCAAACCATCTGAGTTTGAATCTAAATGTATTAAAATCCAACTCTATCTCCTGACAAGAGAAAACTGTACCCTAGGACTTTGTGCTGTGAATGAGAAATGTCCCCCATAGGTGCGTGCATTTAAACACNTAATCCANAGTAGGCAGTGCTATTTGGAAAGGCTGTGGAACCCTTTGGGGGTGGGAGCTTTGCCAGAGGAAGTGCATCATTGGGGGTGGGCTTTGAGGTTTACAGCCTGGTCAGACTTCCTGTTCTCTTTCTCTGCTTCCTGGTGTGGGTGAAATGTGATCACTCGGCCTGCTTGCTGCTATGGCTTCCCTGTTATGAGGGAGTATACCCTCCCCCCAGCAACTGTAAACTAAAGTAAACCCTTTCTTACCTAGTTGCATTCTGTTGGTTGGTGTATTTTATCACAGCAACAGAAAAGTAATACAGGATTACCCTCACTGTATCCTTTAACTTTACTAAATTTTTTGTTATTTATTTTTCTCTCATATATTACATCCTTGTCTCTTATACACATCTAGATGTGTATAAGAGACAGTCTCTCCTCCCAGCCACCCCCCCATACTCTCTCCCCCAGACCCATTCCTCCTCCTTTCTCTTCAGAAAAGGGCAGATCTCCCAGGGACACCAAATATGGCATATCAAGTTATGATAAAACTAGGCACATCCCCCCACATTAAGGCTGGATGAGGCAACTCAGTAGGAGGAAAAGGATCCCCAAAACAGGCAAAAGAATCAGAGACAGNCCCTGCTCCCACTTTTAAAAGTACCACAGAAACCTCAATTTACACAGCCACAGAAGACATAGGTCAGACCCATAAAGATTCCCTGATTGTCGGTTCAGTCTCTGTGAGCCCCTGTGAGCTCTGGTAGTTGATGTGGGTTTTCTTGTGGTGTCTTGACCCCTGTGGCTCCTACAATCCTTCTTCACTCTTTTCTGCAGGATTCCTCAAGCTCCATTGCTGTGAGTCTCTGCATCTGCTCCCATAAGTTGCTGGATGAAGCCTCTCTGATGAAGATTACGCTAGACACTGGTCTGGCTACATAAGATGGCCAGTTCAGGTTGCATATGCCCCATTACTAGGAGTCTCCATTAGGGTCACCCTGGTAGATTCCTGGGAGCTTCCATTGCATTAGGTTTCTACCTCACTCCCGAAATGCCTCTCAATTCCAGTNGTCTTTCCCAGTAATCCTTCCACTCCCCAACCACCGAACCCCTCCTGTTCCCATCCCCACCTGCTCCAAGTCTACCTATAATTCTATTTCTTCTTCCCAGGGAGACCCATGCATCCCCACTTGAGTCCTCCTTGTTACTTAGCCTCTCTGGGCCTGTGGATTGTAGCATGGTTATCCTTTACTTAACAGCTACTATCCACATATAAGTGAGTACATACCAGGTTTGTCTTTCTGGGTCTGGCTTACCTCACACAGGATGGTTTTTTTCTAGTTCCATCCATTTGCCTACAAACTCCATGATGTTATTTTGTTTAGCAACTGAGTAGTACTTCATTGTGTAAATACAGCACATCTTCTTTATCCATTCTTCAGTTGAGGGACACCTAGGTTGTTTCCAGGTTCTGGCTCTTATGAATAAAGCTGCTATGAACATAGTTGAGCAAGTGTCCTTGTGGTATGATTGAGCATCCTTTGGGTATATGCCCAGGAATGGTATAGCTAGGTCTTGAGGAAGATCAATTTCCAATTTTCTGAAGAACTGCCATAAAGTGGCTGAACAAGTTTGCACTCCCACCAGCAATGGAGGAGTATTCCCCTTGCTCCATATCCTTGCCAGCCTGAACTGTCACTTAATNTTTTGATCTTAGCTATTCTGACAGGTGTAAAATGGAATCTCAAATTTATTTTGATTTGCATTTCCCTGATGGCTACTCTCCACTTTCTCTTCTATCAGGTTCAATGTATCTGGATTTATGTTGAGGTCTTTGATCCACTTGGACTTGAGTTTTGCACAAACTGATACATATANATCTATTTGCATTCTTCTACATGCTGACACCCAGTTAGACCAGCATCATTTGTTGAAGATGCTTACTTTTTCCTCTTATATACTTCTGGCTTCTTTGTTGAAAATCAGGTGTCCATAGGTGTGTGGATTTATGTCTAGGTTATCAATTTCCATTGATAAACCAGTCTGTTTTTATGCCAATACCATGAGGTTTTTATTACTGTATCTCTATAATACAGCTTGAAATCAGGAATGGTGATACCTTTAGAAGTTATTTTATTGTACAGTATTGTTTTAGCTACCCCGGGTTTTTTGTTTTTCCATATAAAATTGAGTATTGTTCTTTCTGGGTCTGTAAAAGAATTTTGTTGAGATCTTGGTGGGGATTGTGTTGAATCTGTAGATTACTTTTGGCAAGATGACCATTTTTGCTATGTTAATCCTACCAACCCATGAGCATGGGAGATCTTTCCATCTTCTGAAATCTTGCTTTTCTAAATTTTGATGCTTGGACATCTTAGAGTTTCACTGACCTTGGAGAAGCCTTTCCCCTCTCTGATATTAGTTTCAAGAGAGTCAAGGGCTTACNTGTAAGCACCTATGCCAAATGCAAAACAGATAATTCATAACCCATCCCCTAGCTCCTGGGTCATCACCTTGCTTCTATCTCCCTTAGGACATACCTACATCACAATGCCATNGAAATTTGCCAAATAAGCCATCTCTATAGCTGGATACGGTGCCTCACCTACTCCTTCCCACAGAAAACAGAGTAAAACTCTTCCCTATACCTGTCTCTTATACACATCTAGATGTGTATAAGAGACAGTCCCTATACTTTACCCTCACTCTTCACTATTGACAGGCTGCGGTATTTCCTTGGATAGCTTGTGTGCTNTGATNTAGTTCTTTTGTCCTGGGAACTGTAAGTACCAAACTGTTTCCTGAATGGCTGTGATCTCCTGACCTGCTAGCTTCCCCATAACTTAATGATAATAATGCTGGCATTTAAAGTAAAAGTAAATAATTTTTAAGTGATATTTAGGAGTTTAGTTTTTTTGTAATCTAAGAAATAACTTTGATATAAGTTGGTGTAGGTGTGCATATCTATGTATATCTGTGTATATGCTGCTGTGTATTACCCAAATTAACCAACCTTCCTTCTCTAAGTAATATTAAGATCACAGATTGATGTGTTGTAGAAAGGGTACACAGAGAACAGACAATAGGCTCCAGATATTTGGTTCTGAATAAAACTCAATTCTATCCAATGTTTTGACATAGGACCCACTGAAGGACATATCTGAAGTTCAATTTCTCTGTGGTAAAGTGGGGATTCAAGTTATCATATGGTTACNGAAATTAAATGGGGTAATACATGTGCAAGTTATTCTGGGGCTTAGTTATTTAGAATGTACANTAATACTTCAGATATTATCTCACTGAATGCATACAACATCACAGTTTATCAGAATTAAAATCCCTAGGCTGATGGATGGGTCTGTACCAGATNGAGTACTAGAGCTGAAAGAAGTAGANATATACCCCNATCCCTAACCAAGAAGCTATCTCTAATTGATAACTACTTGCAAAGGAAAATTTAGTTTTCTCCAAAGGAGTCTCACTGGGAAACAAACCATTCTTAAGGGTGGGCTGCATGTCCAGCACTAGATGGTCAAAAGAAAGTACACTTAAGGGCATCTTTGGAGGTTCCTTGTCTCATATCGTGTCAGGGATCTTTCTTTCTTTCTTCCTTTGTTTCTTTGTTTCTTTCTTTCTTTTTCTTCCTTTCTTCTTTTTAATTTCATCTTTTTTACTTTTTTCTTTCATCTTTTTTTAATCCTACAGATCCTTTAAATGTTTCTTCCACATGACCTAGTGAAGGGGAAGTGTCAGGAGAAGAAAACAAGTCACTGTTGGTAGACATGCAAACTGGTGCAGCCACTCTGGAAATAAATGTGAAGAACTTTCAAAAACCTAAGAATAAACTGGGTGGTGGTGGCACACACCTTTAATCCCAGCTCTCAGGAAGCAGGGGCAGGCAGATCTTTGTTGAGTTCGAGGCCAGTCTGGTCTACAGATTGAGTTCCAGCTTCTCCAAAGCTACACAGAGAAACCCTGTCTCGAAAAAACAAAACAAAACAAACAAACAAANACACCTAAGAATAAATCTACCATATGACTCAGCTATACCACTCTTTGGCATATACTAAGAGGATCTGACATCCTAATCCACAGATATTTGCCTAGCTGTGTCCACCTAGGAAATAGAAACAATCTAAATGTCCTTCAACTGAGGAACGGGTAATGAAACTGTAGTACATGTGCACTATGGAATACTATTCAGCTATGAAGAAAAATGAAATTTGTGGGTAAATGGGTAGAACTTGACCCAGAAAGACAAANATTACATATTCTCTCTCGTCTGTGGCTCCTAACTTAGATCTTCAGNTGTGAGTATGCAATCTAGAGTAACAGCAGATCTTTAGGACCANGGCATGGGGAGGGAAGAGCAATAGAGAGAAGAATAGAAGGATACACATAATTTGAAGGGGGAAATGAGAAAAACAGATGCAGGATTTAATTAGAGAAAGGAGAGGGAAATCAATACAGATGTAGAAGGAGGAAAAGAATAAAATAATATTAAGATATCTGAAAAAGCATATCTATTTACCTAAAATTACATNTAATATATATAATATTAATTACATATAATACATATACAAATATAATTTAATTGAAAATATCCCACCTGGTCTGACAATGCTTTCTCTAAGATCCTAGACTATAAAACAACAACAAATAACTGGCATCAGAATCCCCTTTTCAAATTGTTGGTCAAGGGAGTCCAAGAACCTCTGAAAACATTATAGGCTATTGCTGTAGCCCTTGCTTACTGCCAAGAGGTTAAAGGTACAGCTCTATTATTGAAGACACCATGCACTTAGGACACAGAATCCAAAATATCTGAGTTGGATCTGACCTGAAAACTTCCTCCCTGAGGACTAGTTTTCATGGTACCAGAAAGTGCCATGCAAGCTTCCAAGGGAGGGAAGCAACCAATAGTCCTACCCAGCTGTGGCATCTATGAACTACAAACACCATCAGGACAAGATAACCTTGAGGGTGAAGTGGTGGTACACATATTTTGGCAACAACCAAGGGCTCTTCAATTGGACTTAAGACGGGCTCAGCAAGAAGGAAATCATGCCTGGTACTGGAAACCTGGCAAACTACCTGGGGCAGGTGAGGTCATGGATCTCAGAGGAGAACTTACAACTGCCATTTTACTAAACCAGCATAGTTCCTAACTACTTTCTAAATATTTATCCTTATACCCACAGGTAAGTGTAGCTCCCACCCCTCATCAAAAATGAAGGGCATTACAGAAAACCACAACTGATAAAAAAAAGCAAAGAACAAGTGATTGTGTGGTACCCAGCCCCAACTCATACATCTACAACACAACTCCTACACCTATGGATCAGAGAACATCATGGAAGATGTTCGTAAAATCCATAGAAACAGGATGCTTGCTGAGAGATTGTGTCTCCTAGAAATGTTGGGGAAGCTACACTCATGAAGTCTCAATAAAATGGCTTCTTAAATAAGACCCCACAAGAACAACACTAACAGACAGACACGCTAACATGGAAGGGGAAAATCTCATGGGACCCCACCTCTAGACAAAAAACTACAGGCAACTAAGGAATGCTAAGAACAGGAAAAATAGGCTTCCCCAGGGAAGAGGCCCTCACTTGGTTATCTAATAGCAAGTGGTCAACCCTGAGATCATAGACACACAATAATGTTATATATGTTATATAGACTGATCAGATTGAATTGATATATTTAGGTATAGATAGCTGATAGATAAAGAGATAGAGCTAGATAGATGACAGATAGACAGACAAACAGACAGACACAGACAGACAGACAGACAGACAGACAGACAGACAATTGATAGACATAAACAAAGAAAAAGAGGCCATGAATCTGAGAGAGACAAAGCAATGAGGTACATTGGTGGAGTTGGAGAGAAGAAAGAGAAGAGGAAAATGATGTAATTGTTTTAAATTTTATATAATAAATAAATTTATTTATTCATATAATTTCATATAATAAAAATTACTGAAAAATAAAGAAAACAATAGTCTATTACAAAGAGAGTATGAGCTTCAGAAACTCACAAAATAAGTAATAGGACTGTAGAAAAGTTTGGAAACAGAAGAGCCACACTGCAAAAGAAAGGAAGCCTGGCTGGACACAGCCCAGCCCCATTGATGCTCAGAGAAGCAGGGGAGAGAGAAGTCTCATCCAAAAGAGAAGCCAGCAGCCCTGGTGAAGAGAGACTGGTTGTCATGCCCTCAGTTCAAGTCTACCTCATTGGCAAAGACATCCACAGACTAAGGGTCAAACAGTTTCCTCCTGTACTCTCTCTGACCCCAGCCACAGAAGCAGCCTCGGCTCTTAATTTACGTCAGGGCACAGGCAGTGTGAGTGAGTAGTCAAGGTTCATTTTAGGTGAGAAAGCAAAAGCAGGAAGTAAATACACCCTCCACAGTGGATGGCAGTCTGAGCTAAGGGGCAATATCGAAGAACTGCCTCTAGCATTTGGACTTACAATTCCTAGTGTGACATTTCTCTACCCTTTGGCAGCCCCTAGGGTGGTCAGAAGTAGAGTAAGAGAAGGCTTCCTTAAAAGCAATCCTTACGCATGATTCATTCAGTCTGCTACAATTAACTATATCACATACAAGAACACATGTAAAAATGCAACTACCTACAGTGTTGATAAGTTTGCAGAAGAAAGGGCAATGATGCCTACTGCATGTTGGTGTTGGGGGTGCCTTGTGGGAGCCAGCTGGAGCCTGTGGAGACTGGCTTCTTTTACTCAAGATCTTGGGAAATCTTTCCTCTTATTTAATCAGCTATTTCATACCCATCTGCACACCCTGATTTTAACCCAGACATTTTTTTAATGCTAACATTTGTTTCCATGCTAACAAATCTATTAAGTGAACAGAAGCCAAAAGTAAGCTGGTGCAACTACTCTTCTATTTGCTCAAGTAGACTTCAACCAAAATTAAGTCAAGATGGATAAAGAAGGCCACTACTTATTAAAGGGAACAGTCATTAAGAAGATAAAACAATTGTAAATGCATTGTAAGAGTTTTGGGGCTCCCAGTTTCATAAAACAAACACTATCATGCATAAAAGCTAAGATAGTTCTCAATACAGTGGTAATGGGTTACTCTCATATAGGTCATCCAAACAAATAACAAAGACAAGAACTTCAGTTAAACTATGTCATAAGTCAAACAGACTTAACAGATACACACAGAATATTCCACCTAACAGATATGGAATGTATACTCTTATTTGTAGCTGTTGAGGAACACTGTTCTCTGGGCATGATGTTGACCACTTAGACTCTCAGAAGTTGTAATTACTGACAGGAGACCTGAACAACATTGGGCCCATTAACCTCTCTTCATGGAATGGGATGGGTTTCATGAGGATCTCTGCCTTCCTAGGTTTATGTAAATGTGTAATGGTTGATAGGGGTAAAGGGCTAATAAGACCCTATCCTTCCCTAAGGATAGTCAGTTAATGGTTTCTGGGACTAGGGGCGATATTTTTGGTGGTACAGTGCTCCTAGGCAAATAACTTCTCTATTAGTCAGGGTTCTCTAGAGTAACAGAACTTATAGAATAAATGTCTCAATAATAGATGATAGACAGACAGACAGATAGATGATTGAAAGGTAGATAGATAGATAGATAGATATATAGATAGATAGATAGATAGATAGATAGATAGATAGATAGACAGACAGAGATAGACAGACAGACAGACAGACAGATAGATAGGATTTACTAGAATGACTCACAGACTGTGTGACCCAGCTAATCTAACAATGGCTGCCTATGAGTGGAAGGTCCAAGAATCCAGTAGTTTTCAGTCCACTAGGCTGGGTGTCTCAGCTGGTCTTCAGTGTGGGCCAGGATCCAGAAGAAGTAGGCTCTAATATCAGTGAAGGAATGAACTTGTTAGGAAGCAAAAAGGACCTGGCAAAAAGCAAAAGCTTTCCTCTTCCATGTCCTTATATAAGCTTCCAGGAGAAGGTCTGGCCCAGATTACAGGTGGGCCTTCCCTCCTCAAAGATACAGATTAGAAGTGAATCTTCCCAATTCAAATTAAGCAAAAATCCTTCACAGGTATGTCCCTCCATGTTTGCGTTTTAGTTAATTACAGATGTAGTCAAGTTGACAACCAAGAGAGCTCACCCATATGTCTGTCAGTAACCCTTACCCATGTTCCTATAAAAGTAACCATAATTAAACTCTTTACTTCCCCAAGTCATACCTGGGTAGAAACATGTCTCCAGTCTGTCATGGATGAACAGATGTTTGGTCATTTCCCCAGGAAGTATTTGCACAACAACAGCCCTTGTGATCAGGCATGGACCCTTGTTGGAAGTCGTGCAGCCTAGTTTTGGACCAGTATATGAGTGCTTGTCCAACGGTCTCCAGATGAGGCCAAAGCCCATGGGGACAGTCTTACTTGGCAAGGACCCGTGGACTTTAGGGACAGTGCAGAATACTGCTGGGACTGCACAGCCTGCACACTCTCTTCTCTCATAATGATTGATGATTCGCTTGGTGGTTTCAGTGTCATTTTGTCAATCATGCATTGGAAAGATGTGATCATTCCTGGAAACCCCATTTTTTCTTGGATATTTCCCCCTAAAATTCTTTGGGAGCTTCTCAGGTTTCTTCTCTGGGGATGCCAGCTGTCACTTCAGACCCCAGGAGCTATTCTAATTCAGTGCTGACAGGATCAGAGGCAGATCACCCCTATTTCTGTAAATATGTTTTGTACAAGATTTTTGTCCTTGAAAATGTGTGCCTATGCCAATCACCTTTTAATTTTGTAAAGAGAGGATGTACCTGGCTCAATTTGGCCAAGCTAACAAAATGATAAGTGTTGCTTTGGTTTAAAGATGTTTTGATGTAAAAGTTGGGAGAAAACGTATTTGACATATTTGTTTTTGCTGGAGGTTAACGATGGAGGATGGGAAAACCTTGTTTGTTAAGTATGGAAAAACATGCTTGGTTTTGATGCATAAATAAAGACAGCTGGAACTATCTGGGGCTGGCCACTTGTGTGAAACTCATCTGGTGGTCTGACAATTCATTTCTTCTCACCGATATCCCTTCTTTGTCTCNGAACCTGAACCCAGGCTGTGGTTGGACCACAACAGACCTCCTTAAAAATTGATCACATTCTATTCCTCAAAGCAAGCCCTCAGCAAGTATGAAAGAATCAGATAATGATGCAACAAAATTAGAAATCAAGAGAGGAAAACCACAGAATCTCCACAAATGCTTGGAGTCTGAAAAATATCCACTTGAATACACAGTAGTAGGTCACTGAATAAATCAGGAAGGAAATTTTAAAATTCCTATAATCAAATGAAAATGAGTGCAGTTTTACCAGAAGCTTTATTGAAGACACTTCTAACTGAAAAGTTTATAACTATGAGTGCTTGCACTGAAAAATAAGATTTCAACAAATAACCTTGAGGTCTTAGCAAAACAAGAAGGAGTCAAACGCCAAAGCAGCAGACCACAAGAAATAATGAAGATTGTGGTAGAAATCAATAAAAAGTGACTACAAAGACAGTATGTAGACTGTATGTAGAATCAGTTCTTTGAAAATTCAAATATCATAGACATGCCTTCTTGCCAAACCAAAAGAAATAAAAAAGATTCAAAATAATAAAATTAGAGATGAAGAGGGCAATGCCACTATAAATTCCAATGAAATGCAGAGGATAATTACGGAACACTTTGAAAACTTAAATTACAAGATGGAAAATCTAGAAGACAAGTGTGAATTCCTAGACACACATGACCTACCACATTAAATGAAAAACCATATAAAATAATTAAACAGATCCAAAACAAGAAGTAAGAGTGAAGGAGTAATTAAGAGTCTCCTAAGAAGGAAAAGCCAAGGCTAGATTTATTCACTGCTGGTTTCCACCAAACTATTAAAGAAGCACAAAAAGCTAAGGTTTTCAACCTCTTCCAATAAAACAGAAAGGGAAGGAACACTACCAAACTCATTCTCCAAAACTGGCATCACACTAATACCAAAACCAGATAAGGACACAACAAAGAAAGAAAAATATAGACCAATTTCCTTAATGAACATAGAGGCAAAAAATGTCAAAAAATTAATTGGAAACCAATTCAAGAATACATTAAGGTCATGCACCATGGCCAAATAGGTTTCATTCCAGAGAGGCAAAAATGATTCAACATATACAAAACAATAAGAGTAGTATAAAACATAGATAGGTCAATGGATAGAAACTATGTGGTCATCTCAGTAAGATGCATTAAAAGCGTTTGAGAAAGTCCAACCTCCATTCTATGATAAAAGCCCCAACAGAAACTAGGAATAGAAGGATCATACTTCAACATAATAAAGGCTGTGTATGATGAGTCTATAGCCAACATTATACTAAATGGAAAAAAGCTGAAGGTATGTCCTGTAAAATTGGGAATAAGAAAACTGTCTAATCCTCTCTTTCTTGTTCAGTATGAGGTTCAAAATCTTCGCTAGAGCAATAAGACAAGAGAAAAAAGGAAAGGTATAAACAAGAAAGGAAATCAAATTATAGCTGTTCTAAGGTGACATGATCTTATGCTTAAATGATCCTAAAGACTCCACCTATGAAACTCTTGGATCTGATAATTTCAGCAAAGAATCAGGAAATAAAATCAATAGACAAAACAAAGCAGATTTATTACATACCAATAATGAACTTTTAAAAAAGAAAATCTAGGGAAAATCCTATTTATGATATCTTTAAAAATTACATAAGAATAAATCTAACCAAGGAAGTAAGACTTCTTACAGTGAAAACATTAAAGTACTGAAGACAACATGAGAAGACAGAAAGGCCTCCTGTACTCATAGACTGATAGAACTAATATTATGGATATTACTATATTACACAAGCAACATACATATTCAATTGAATCAACTCTCTAAATCCTATGGTATTCTTCACAGATCTAGACAAAATAACCCTAAAACTCACATATAAGCACAAAAGACACCCAATAGCCAAAACAATCACTGGCAGAAAGGCCAATCAATGCCCAATATCATACTAAATTACACATCCATAGTAACAAAAAGAGGATGGCACAGGAGCAAAAGTACAGAAAAACAATGAAGTAGAAGAGAGTAGCTAGAAACAAACCCATGCAGCTATGGGTCCATGCAGCTATGGCTGGACAAAAGTGTCAAGAACATACAGCCCCTTGAGTCAATAGTGTTGGGAACACTGGATAGCCATCTGCAGAAAAATGAGGCCAAATCCATGTATCACATCCTGCACAAAAACCAATTCCAAAGAATGGATAGAAGCATTAATGTAAGACCAGAAATGATGAAACTTCTCAAGGAAAACATATCAGGACACAAACACAGGCAAGTACTTTTTGAAAAGGGCTCTAATGTCATAAGAAATAATTCCAAGAACTGAAAATGGAAATGCATGAAATTACAATGCTTCTTCATAGCCCACAGGAGCAACCAAACTCTTTGACAACTATACATCTGTTGTGGGTTAATATATAGACTCTAGAACTGCAAAAAAAGAAGTCAAAACAAATCATCCAATCAATACATGGGCTAATTAATTGAATAGAGATTTCTAAAGCAAGAAAGAACAATACAGCAAATATTTGAAAAATTCTTCAACACCCTTCCACATCAAGGAAATACAGACCAAAAATGCTTTTGTCTTCAGTTTCAAGGCTAGAGAGACAGCACAGCAGTTAAGAACACTTGCTGCTCTTCTGGGTGACCCAAGTTTGGTTCCCAGCACCCATATGGCAGCTCACAACTACCTGTAACTCCAGCTCTAATGGATTTAATGCCCTCTTCTAGCCTCTGCAGATACCCTCACACATATGTACAAACACACACACATACACACACACACACATATTAATAAATCTTTATATTCAGTTTCTTACCAGTCAGAATGGCTATTATCAAGTAAACAAATAACAACAAAAGCTGGCAGCTATGGAGAAAGAGGAACACTTATACATGGATGGTGGGAAGTAAACTGGAGTACTATTATTCAAAGCAGTGTGGATATTCCTCAAAACATTAAAAATATAATTACCATATGATCTAACTACTCTACTCCTGGATACATACCCAAAGTACACAAAGTCAGCATACAAAACATCCATATTTATTGTTACACATTCACAAAAGCCAAGATATGGAACCAGTCAGATGTCCATCAACAGATAAATGAATAAAGAAAACATATCCAATGGCATTTTATTTAGCTTCAAAGATGAATGAAATTATATAAAATGAAATAATGAATGAAATAATATAAAAATTATATTTTTAGGAAAATAGATAGACCTAGAAATCATTATGTTAAATGAAATAAGGCTCAGATAAAGATTGCATGCTTTTTCTAAAATGTAAAATCTAGATTTATATAAACATAGAATATACACATATATAATCACACACACACATATATATACATATATATATGGCATTAAAGTAGATAGTGGATGATGGGAGGAAAGGAAAACAGCTAAAAGGAGGGGAAAGGGGGAATAAGAGAGAATAATAGAATATATATGCCAATGATGAAAGCAAAAGATGTAACTCTTTTGGGACAAGAAGGAACCAGCAAGATGAGGAAGAGAAAATGAAGTAAGAGCAATTAAGAACAAAGTATAATTTTATATACATACAAAAATGTCACAATAAAATCTATTTTTTTGTGTGCTATCCAAAAAATTGATTAAATGGACCTTGTATTCCCTTCCTGCTCTTTTCCCTTGTTAGAAAGTTGGGACATGCACCAACTGCTCTCTTCCAGGTAGTTAAGAACAAAGCTAGGCTGATGGAGTGTGCCTTCGAACTCTGGATTTCTAGGCTGTGCCCCTTTCACATTTCAAACACCTCCCTCACATCCTAGGGTTTCAAGGAACCTCACTCTGTTGCCTCCTCTTCTCATTCACTCCATTGAAAGCCTTCATGTACTAGCATATCAGGACTAAAAACAAAATGTAGCAATATACACTTCATGAAGTGCTTTAATACTTTTTAAGAACACAAGACTATTTTCTGCACTTTATGAGGATGAAAGCATAGTATATGAGCACTCAAGAGACTAGCCATTGTCGACAGCTGTCAGTAACAGTAAACCTGGAACTCACATTGAAACTAGGCTGCCTGACTTGTCAGTTTTCAATTAACTTCACAGCTCTTCCTTGTTTTCATACTGTATAACATAATTCAAGCTACTGAAAAACAAATGAGCTGAAAATATAAAATACTTCCAACATAATAGAAATGCATATGTGGTTCCACACCACAATACTGCATGGCTAATAGCCCTGGGAGGTGGTTCTCCTCNGTGCAGTCATTCGGGAAGCCATGTTGACAGAGGGAGGCCATATCCTTTAGTACATGGATGTCATCTCCTTCCAGTTGGGGAAGAATCCATAGTCTGTTGATGTCTCCATAGTCCTGGTCTTGAGAACTTTAGAGATAAATTTTGAATGAATTTATTCTCAGATTTGGATTTTCCCAAAGACATGTTCACTCTCACAAAAAATAAAATATCAAGCCAAAAGGTATTTCAGCGTGATTCTAGCTGCCCACCATTCAATGAGCAGCGCTCAGAGAGCTAAGGGACCTTCCTTTCTTTGAATCCTCAGAGCTGGCAATGTCTGCCATGATACAGGGCCAACCAACCCTGTCTCCCCAGGCACTCAAGCACACAAAGAAAGACAACTGTGGCAGAACAAAGTCATGTTAGACTAAAGTCCCACCCATGAATATGTTCCTAACTTCTGAAGGCAATTGAACATTTATTTAATACTTTTTGCAATTCTGTTTCCAATTTATGAAATGAAGAATAAGCCAGAGTCCAGAGCCAACTTCAGTCTGAGAAGTCTCATAGACTACAGTGATCCCACTGAGAGCTGTTTGTAGGCTTGGACTTTGATATGTGCCTTGGGTCCATCCAAGATGGTAGTGGTGCCCATCCAACTCTGTAGTGTAACCTTAGTAAATACCTAGCAATGTCTGGCATGTGCACTGAGTCTTTTCCCTAGTATTATAATGTAAGGAGCTGATTTGGGCTCATTTTTTATCACACCTAGTATTAGAATATATGATAAATGAAGACTGGAGAAATACTACCTTCAAATAGGTTATGTGGGAGTATACGAAGGCTCCACTTAACAGGCCCCATCAGTGCTTTGCCTTTCTATGCCCCCAAAATCCTTATTCCTAGTGATTTCTTTCATAGCTTCATTTTGTACTACAGGAAAAATATAAGCATGCTAGAAAGGTAAACCTAATATTCATGATTGTCTCACAAAGCAATGAAAAGCTCACTGAAGATTGTCTGTACAGCAGCACATAGGTACTACCTAAGGAAAATGGGTCATCAACGGCTGGCTCTGCCCCAAAATCCATCTTCGTGCATCCCAGAAAGACTCATGTCAAAGGTGGTGATGCTATTTTCCACTGTGAACCATTGACCCATTGAGAAATCAATGGAGATACAAACAAATAAAAAGCAGCCTAGTTCTTTCTTTTCCTTGGAGAAATATAAAAGACCCAATTCACTTGCTTAGTAAATTATAAATAAGGGGGTCATGGAACAATTCAATAAAAATATAACAAGAAAAGCAGTGAAGAGAGAGATGTAAGATACAGAGAAAAGGCAGAGTTATTTCTTTTTAACCCTCTCTTTCAACCCTTCAGAACCAACCAGCTTATTTTAAAAAGAAACAAGATTTTAGCTCCATGGATGTTCATTGGAGAGTATGCACCTGTGAAACACGCTCTTGGGCCTTCCACAACATCCCAGTTACATATCCTGAAGGCTCTGTACATGATCCTCATTCTGGTTCAGAATCTCAATTTTAGCATTTCATTCAACCAGGATGTCCACTAGCTCACCAAGGAATAAAGAATTCTACTTTTCTACCCCCATCAATATCACTCCTGGCCATGTAACCTGACTTAGCCAATAAATTATAGACAAATTGATATGTGTCACTTTGGATAAAAGCACCAGCTCTACCCAAAGTACATTAGTTTCTTTGTACCGCCATGAATGATGTGCCACATGTACAGGCTGCTCCATCCAACTGGAAGAGGAAGTGAAGAGAAAAAAGAAATCACCTGGCCTACCCTGGACACATAACACGAGGAAAAAAATAAGCTTTTATCTTTGTAGCAACTGAGATTTGGGGATTTGTGATGATTTGGGTGTCAATATTAAAGATTAAAAGATACCAGTTAAACATTACTTGAGGATATGTCTATGGAGGTGTTTTCAGTAGAGGTTGGCATTTGAATCAATAAGGGTAAGAAAGAACTACCTTCACCCAATATAGACAGAGACTGTTCAACTGCCTTTGGGCCTGGAATGCCAGAACACATTACCTGGCTTTCACATCAGAACTCTGTGTTCATTGCACTCAGAATCCCAGATTTGCACCAGCATCTCCTTAACTTCTCAGGCCTTCAGACTTGGACTGAACCCTGTGGTTTCTTCGGCTCCTTGTCATATGGTGGAACTTCTCATCCTCTATAACTGCATGAGCCAACTCCCATACTACCTTACCTGTCATAAGTCTATATGTCCTGTGGATTCTGTTTCTATGGAGAATTATATTTCTAGGTTGTTACTGCAGAATAACCTGACCTATTCTGAATGCTACACTACACTGCAAACGAAGGCTAATTCTATATAGTTGTCAATTGCTAGAAGATTTCTGCCTATGCTTCAAGCAAAAGGGAAAAGCTGCTAACCACCTGGTGTCTTACATATAATGTTCTTTTGAGTTTCGTAACATCGTAAGGATTGTCCTCATTTCATAAACAAGGAAACTCTAGCCCAAAGATCTTCAAGAATTTCCTAAGACTGATAATGCATGATCCACCTTGGAATTGAACAGGCTCCTGTCTAATTCTCAAATACATATTCCCCACTCAGGATTATTCCAAAGTTATCCAATTCACACCGTCCAGCTGTAGTTGCTACTCTACTCATGCTTCCTTATGATGTTTGGGGTTGGAGGGGCAGCAGGGATCAGGAGAACCAGAGGCTGGGAGACAGCTTCATAGTTAAAGTGCTTTCTGTCCAAGGGTGAAGACTTGAGTTCAGGTACATGGAACCCACATAAAGCTGGACATAGCAATGCACACCTGTAATCCCAATGTTTCCATGACAAGATAGAAGGGAGACGGGAATTTTCTGAAGCTCCTGAGTCAGTTAGACTGGGTAAGCAGCAGCAACAAAGGGGGGTAAGGAGAGGACTAACAACTGCCCTCTGATCTACACACATACACAACCTACACATGGGGGAAGGGAGTGGGAAAGAGAGTTTTTTAAAAGAAAAAGGAAAAGAAAACAGAAGTGAATGTGTCAAGAAGTGAGAGGAATACAACTCTGCCTCAGTGGGAAGCTTTCATCCACGAGACATGTGACCTGATTCCTTAGCAAGGCTTGCAAACAGTTGACTGTTTGGAGCATAGCTTTTATGTCCCCAAAGAAAATGCTGGTAATGAAATGAAAACAAAATAATTAATGCAAACTGTATTAAAATGTAAACTACCCTATTTCTAAGAGGGGAAAGTTCCTGGTAACTTATTATAAAATATACCAAGAGCCTTGATTTCTTACCTAAGGGGTTAAATATTTATAAACCCTTTAAAAACAAATTGTCACGCAAGTGTCATGCTGGGTTATGAATCTCCATTGTTCTCCAAATAAACACGGGAGTGTAGCACAGAGAAACATATCAAAAGCCTCCCAGGAGGAAAGATTCCTCCCAACCTTGTCCAAAGTAGGTCAGGGACACAGTCCTCCTCCACTCTGAAGTCCTGTCTATGTACTCTGTCAACTTGCCAAGCCAGGCTGTGGGCAACAATAAGAACATGGTCACCACACTGTGACACCTCACCCTGAGGATGACAGGACTCAGAGATCTAAAGTTATTCTTGAAAGAATACCACATACTCACACACCACCCCACACACACCACCCCATACACACTCACATATGTTGTGTGATGTTTTGATTGCATTATGACAATAAAGTTTGTTTTGAATCAGAGGGTGGAGCTAGCCACTAGCTGACCAAAATTAACCATAGAGGTTTTGGAGGACTGAGGAAGTAGTAAACTAAAATTAACCATAGAGGTTTTGGAGGACTGAGGAAGTACTAAGGTAGGGCTTAGAGAGGATCTTGGCCCTTTTGGAGGAAGGAACTGAAGAGGTAGGAAGTCACTGGTGGCTGCTGCCCTGCTTGTCTGATCTTTCAGGTTCTTACCCCAATATCTGACTCTCAATTTTTTATTGATAAAGAATAATCAGATAAATGCATCACATATACACAATTACACACTCTTACTCTCACACACACTCACACCACACACACATACACACACTTATACCACAATACACTCACACACTCTCACATATACTCAAAAACACACACTCACACACTCTTTCACATATTCACACACATTCTCACACACATACCCATACACACCCCACACACACACTCAAACACTATCACTCTCATATATTCACACACACACACACACACACACACACACACACACACATATACCACAGAAAGAAAGCTATAAAATGTGGTGTGCCAACAAATAAATGTTTATTGTTTTGACAGAACATGAGCTCTGGGGCTTTTCTGCCTTATTACAAAACAGGACATTGGCCTTTTGGAAACACAATGGTCCTCCCTCTCCATGCAACCAGCACCAGCTCACAGACCCACAAAGCAAGTACATTGTCCTTCAGTAAGCTTTCTTTCTCTTTCTGAACCTATTCTCTCACTTCTTTAGACAACCATTTCTCATTTCTGACACTTAACAATGTCTTTTACTAACCTTATCAATGTGGCCTTCTAAGTATCTTCTGATCTTATTCATAAACATTATAACACAGGAGGATTTATAACAAAACCTCTCTGTCTAGGAAAAGCCATGGACACTGCTTCATAAGCAATATGTCCATGAGGCTATTTTGGGTATCAGTCAACAGGTGAGGGAGAAAGAAAGAGATAAGGACCAGAGTGTCTACTTCAGCAGTGTTTGCTTTGCCAAATGAAGAGAACTTGTCCTGAAGTCTGTCTACTCCATCTCTGGTCACCAAAACCCCTGCTGAGAGGTAAGTCTAAGACTTCCCACAGAAAGCTCTGATTTAGTCCTGGGGACACTCAAGGATCATGGCAAAGCAAAACACCGAACTCTCCATGCAAAGCTCTGATTTAGTCCTGGAGACACTCAAGAACCATTGCAAAGCAAAACACCATAGGTAAATTTGCTGAAAAATAAACTGGTGAGGCAAGAGTCCTAAGTTTCACAC
>LZPO01045691.1:0-11638 GCA_001675575.1 Neotoma lepida | reverse complement strand
CAAAGTAGTTGTACTTTTCCAAAGAGATGGCAATATCTATTCCCCATAAATCACATAAATCAGTTCTTTTTGTGAGATGTCCTCACCTTCAGCCACCATCTTAGTGCAGGGCTGTGTGAGAATAAAATGAGATGATCCATGTAATCCTCTTAGCAGTGTGCTGGGTGGAGAGAGAGTAACTATGCAATACAGTTACTATTATTTATAACCAGTGAGAGTTTTTTCACTAGTCAATGACAAGAGAAAGCTAATTGATTATGGAAAATGGCAGCACACTTCCTTTCAAAATGGAAAGTTCAGATGTGCATGCAGACAGTGGGTCAAGCACTAGGTCAGCTTTTCTCTGAGATAAATCTGCTCCCGTTACAGTTATGAGAGACACAGCCCACTGTCCCACAGTGCCATTTTTATAAGGTAGTCTCTTCCTCANAGGGCCTACAAAGCCTCAGGACTGCTTNTGATTTGACTATATAGAATCACCTCCTTTTCTGTAACAATGACTAGAGCTGAGAAACTGGCTGCTTTGGNTGGCTAATATTGGCAAGCACTCTAAAGATTCCTGTGCCCTAATGCCAAGAATCTATGTGTATGTTAACTTATATATGTCATGGGAGAGGTTGCAGATGTGATTAAAGCCTGAGANACATGAAGTTATCATGGTTTCTGGGTTAGATGAGTATAATTCCAAAGGCCCTTATAGGGGGTAGGGAAGCAGAAGGCTCAGGTTAGTGAGTGCGGACAGATTGGCAGAAAGTGGCCACAAACTAAGGACTTCCCACAGCATAAACAACCTCAAAATGCCAAGAAACCTTTCTAGAAGCCTCCAAAAGAAAGTAGTCCCTGCNTGCTGGCATCTTGGTGTTAGCCCAAAGAGAAACATTTTGGACAATCTGGTAACCAGGATAGGAAACTACTAGTTTTGTGATCATTTGTCACAGCTTTACAAGGAAAAAAAAAGCATATGCCTTGAGTCATCATCTTTACCCATGGAGGGCTCACACCCCACAGAGGAGAGTGGTGAAGGATGGTTTTCCAGATGGGAGAGATTCTCTTAACTGATGAGAGCACTTAGCATGGGAAAAACCTAGTAGATTCATGCTGGCTTGATTGCTTCTAGAATTTTCTGATTCTTTCTGTAAATTCTCATAAATATTACATTAGCATGACATAGTCTTAAATAGCTTTGACATGGTGTACTTANTTTTTCCTCTACACTTGTATACTGGATTCTGGAAAGGAGGTGTCTTTCTTTGTTCACTCTGAATAAAATTAAAGTACTAAAAATGTGGGTGGGAGAGAGAGAGACAGAGAGACAGAGAGAGGGAGAGGGATAGACCAATTGACCTGCACATCAAAAGTGGTGTGTCACTTTCCTATTAATACTGATCTCATCAGGAAGAACGTGCCTGCCAGTACGTTGGGACATTGTCATATAACCGTAAGACAACCATCTTATAATCCAGATTTCTCTTTCTGTTTGTTTCCCATATAACCTGGCTTCNCCCCTTAAAGTCTTGATGTCAGGGTCTCTGGATCCATGGGAGTTGGATAAACTGGATGATCTCTGAGCTGTCTTCCACAATTTCCTACATAACCTATGGTAGTAACATTGGTTATCTGGGAAACAGAGGGCATCTGCTGAGGCATAGGGAGTTTCTGGGAAAAGGGAATGAAAGGCTCTGGAGATAAGACAATGTACAAATTAATTGATCAAGAAACACTGAATCCAACTCTACCACTGCTTGTGATTTAGCAAGTGTAATTAAAACCCTGGCCAGCATAGAGGAGATTTTCAGTAAGAAAACTGAGCAGGGGAGAGTCTTTTCTTTCTGAGTGGTAGATAGAGTAATCTATCAAATTAGTTCTCCCTAATNGGGTCTCACTATGAATACAAACCACACTTAACGGCAGGTCCCATTAAATGTATACATTTTTTTCCATAAAAATAAGGAAAAAATAATCCAGGACTCTATATGCCCCCCCCTTCTGTCTCTCTCTGTCTCTGTCTCTCTCTCTGTCTCTCTCTCTCTCTCTGACACACGTATACATATATATGTGTGTGTATAGTCCTGTATAATATTATACACACACACACACACACACACACACAAATACAAACATGCACGCATGCACGCGCATGTTCACACTCTATGTGGATTACAACTTCAAATCTTTGTTTTGTATATTTAATCCAAGGTACATGAAGAAACCAGGAGCCTAGAAGTTGGCCACTGGAGGTGGACACATTAAGGGAGTGGAGATAGTAAAATATACATAAAATGAAAATAGGGAAGAGGAATACAGGAGGCAGAAAGGTCAAACAGGGAAGAGGTTGGGAGTNGGAGGAAGGGAAATGAGGGTATAACAAAAGGCTTAACCAAGAAGAGTGGTGCACGGAAAAGCTGTATGAATTACCAGGAGCTTTTAAAATTACAAATAAAACAGTCTCCTAACTCTGTTCTTCTGCATGCATTCTGACCTTCTCCTGAAGGTCTTTGATAATCTGGTGGAAGTTGCACAGGAGATTTTGTACCACCCTTTTCCTCATGGCCATCCAGTCCCTGCCTGTGCCAATTGTCTATCAGGGTCTAGAGAACATTTCTCCTCTTTAACAGCTATTTATCTTGTTTCTGAGTACATTCTATGAACCATTTTTCCAATGCAGAAATATGGTGGGCCCCAGGGAAGGGGAACAATCCATTCGCTCTGCTCTCTACCCTTAGCCTTGCTCTGGGCCGAGTGCACACTGCACACAGAGACTCTTCATACCTAGCACTCAGCACTGNCTCCCTGACTCAAGAAATCTCAGCCTGATTAGCTACAGAGGCCCCACCAGTCCAAAGGGAGACTCCTATAATCCTCATACAGCAAACTGACCAACCAAGTTCTGAAGTCACAGCCTGTTGTCTTTCTTAGTTACATTCTGGACACTGCAAAATATGCCAGATATAGAAATTCAATTTTTTTCAACAATCTGCTATCAGCCACATAAGGCATGTTACTTCATTATCTGCCTACAAAGATGGAGACATAGTTCTGTGGAGTCTGTATGTTTAGTGGGAATAGATGCCTCAGCTAGGAAAACAGATATCACCTGGTGCAATGTTGGGCCATTTACAAGTCATTTTCAGAACTGTTATAAGAAAGAATCCATCCTACTAGATGTGGTGGTGCATGCTTATAACCCTAGCACTCAGGAGACTGAAGCAAAGGATCATGAATTCTGGGCTAGACTATGTTACATAGCAACATTCTGCCACAAAATGCCAAAATAAGGACCTAGGAAGAAGGTTCAGTGGGTAAGAGGGCTCACTGTGTAAGCATGAAGGCCTAAGCTCAAATTCTCTATACCTATTTAGAAATCTGGGTATGGATGCTCAAGCCTGTAGCCCTAGTNCTAAGGGCAGGGACAAGTGGATCCTGAAGACTCACTGGTCATCTAGCCTAACCCAAAGAGTAAGCTCCTGGTTCAGTGACAGACCTTGTCCCAAGAGTAAGTGGGAGACTGATACAANGGGACAACTGATGCTACCCTCTGACTTCCATATGCATGCACTTGGGCTTTTATCTTCACACTCNCAAGCCAGATGTGGTGGTACACACCTGCTCTCTCAATGCTGGGGAAACTAAGNTGGATGGATGAGATGCATAGTGAGTTTTAGGGNCACAACAGGCTACATAGTATGTTCAAGGCCAGCCTCTATTATATAGTGAGGATTTCTCAGGAGGCGGAGGTGGAACAAGTAAACAAGCAAACCACCTCTGTGCTTTGAAGTGGAGTCCTTGCTGCTATTTATGAGTAAGCAGAACAGTTAAGTCTTAGGAGGTTCAGCAAGTTAACAAATGAGAGTAGAAGGCTAAATAAAAAGTACCAGTGTAGAAATGAAACTCTTTTATCAAAGGTTTTTAACTTTTTAAAGGGAGGGTAAGTTTAAAAAGTTGAAGATTACACCATGAATTTTACAAGAAAGCAGAAACCATAAGAGCTATATTTAACTGATTACTTGATGTTACAAACTGCTCTGCATAATACACGTTCATGATTTTATTTAAAATCTTCGCAGCAAAACTTAGGACTGTGTTGGGTTTGTAGATGAAAAAAAAAAGAAATGAGGTAAAAATTCTAGATTTGCACAGGCTCTTGCAGCTGAGAGGTGAAAGAGAAACCCTTCTATCCCTTTTCTGCTGTGACCATGTGTGCCCCTTGAATAAAGGAATGCTCCAAGGCCCACAAAGCAGAGATGGTGACAGTGACTAGGAGAGTGTTAGCCACAGCCACAAATTGCTGTCCACCTAGGTCCAAGCTTATCTAGCATTCTTTGACAAGTCACAAATATGAAAATAAAAATTTATGTCCCAGTGCAAAAAGTCATATAAAATGGCTAAAATCAATGGAATGGTATACCATAAAGCCAGTAAAAAAATTAGTGGAAGACTTGAGTGTCATGTGACAGCTGATTTACCCAATGAGAAGAAAATGAAACTCTAGGGCTTTAAGAAAACTGGACCTAGATTTGCAAGAGTGTACTAAGGAGTNNCAACTTCTGTCAACTGCTCCTTGGCTCTGTGGGGTCTGAATACCCAAACTCTTTTGCTGCAGAATAGTTTGCACTACACATCAAAACCAGATCCTTCAGTCCCTAGAAAGAGAGAGGCTAATACATGTTACTGGGGTCACAGGCTTAGGAACTGACCCTTTCATGTAGGGTCACTCGTGAGTTATCACTGAAGGTCAGAGAAACAGCTCTGTGCATGCATTCACAGTGCTCTTAAAGATGTGTATAAGAGACAGCTTAGGAACTGACCCTTTCATGTAGGGTCACTCGTGAGTTATCACTGAAGGTCAGAGAAACAGCTCTGTGCATGCATTCACAGTGCTCTTAACAAACCAAATGAGAAACTTACAGAACATTCCAGAATAGGAAAGCTGCTGTATCACTGACTGTGATACAATACAGCTGTGAGGCAAGGGTCAACTCAGCATCTGGGAAACAACATAATTTTTCCAATATTCTAAGAACTCTATTAAATTTTCAAACTCAAAGTAGGTAGTTGTCGAGACCTCAGAACACTCATATTCTCATTTTCTCAATTCTCAGACATATACTGCTGCTAAAATAGAAAAGGAAAAAAAAAAAAACAAGAAAAAGATATGCTCTCTACCCTCAGCATTTACTGCCTGCCAGGGGAGACAGACAAGGATCCTAATGATGACCAAGCTGTGAGTGGAGGACAATAATGAAAGTCTGTAGAGGGCAGTGTTTTCCANGCTGCATGTTGAAACCCATTGGCAGGTCATTAAATCAATTTGCTGGGCTGCAGACAGCATTTTTTAAAAGCAATGAGATGGGCTAGGATATTTCAGTGTTCCTGGCACAGGGTAAAGACGGGAGAGCTTAGAGAAACAAGTGTTTTGATTCCCTGTGTGCTGTGTATGCATAGGTTTGTGTATAAGGTTATGTTGTAAAATGTATTTCTTGCTTTAGGGCATCATGAAAAGTCTATGAAAGCCACCAATACAGTGCAAATGGGAATGCATATAAAAAGTGTCTAGACACCATTAGTACATTAGGAAAAGGTACAAAGGGAAGAAAGGGATTTCTAAAGAAGGGGCCTCTGAGATGAATCTCGGAGAAAAATCATTATTTCCACAAAAAGCAAAACAGCAGCTTATCAAAAAAAGACCCAGAAAGCAATGCAGAGCCCTGAAGTCAATGTGACTAGGCATAGAAGAAGGCATTTGATAGGTGGGGAGACACAAGGCTTTCAAAGGAAANAGACTAAAGACAAGGAGATGTCGTTGGATCAAGAACATACCTCCCCAAACTGATCGTAAGANTTCCTTAAATGCACTCTATACAACATCACATTAAAGTTTGTTCAACATTATTTCCTAATGTCAAACATGCATAAGGCTGAAGTCCATAGTCAGGTCAGAAGGGTTCAAATCGATTTCATCCCTATGGTATCATATCAGTAGGATCATCAAGCTTTCCCAAGATTCAGCATCCTCTTAGGTGAAACTGGTTTGTGTGGCAGCTGTGGACAATGGTGCTCAGATTTTTTCCCCAAAGAAATAATGTGAGTTTTGTAATAGGGCTAAGGTTCTTCTATCTTGTCCCTGCAGCAGCCATCAAATTCTGACTCAGAGCTGACCTTCACTTACATCCCCCCCAAGGAAAAGTCCCTTAGGAAATTTTCTTACTCTGAGGCAGGGACTTGAGATCAAGATGTCCCAGCTAACTGCCACTTTTTGCTTCTGTTAAACTGCTTGCTTGCTCTGCAGCCAACCAGGATAAGGCTTCTACCTTTAAAATACCCCCTGCAGGAGCTGCTCTATGAGAACTGTTTCTCTCCAGGCAGTTGCAGGCTGGCTTAATAAAGACTCTCAAATTCAGACCTTGGTTTGGCTGAGTGGTCCTTGAGGTCTTTGCCCCATGACACTTTCAGGTAAAAATACTGTCTTTAGCCATGAGCATTCAGAAATAGCATCATCAGGGCTTATGACTGAGTCACAGTTGAACATGCTCTTATCTAGAACCCTTAATCAATGGCATAAATATCAGGGCTTGACTATATTATACACATGCAATTCTGCTATGAAGATCCTCCTTTGGACTGAGCAAGAGCTTGCAGGACTGCATCATAGTCAGGGGCTATCTCTGTCCAGTCCCAATTTCTCTAGAGCCATCCTATCTAGGAGTACCAAGTCTAATTTGTGGTTGTAGGATGTCCTTGGCTAATCCTTGCTCCTTCTTACTAGTCTTTTATAGACAGAATCCCCCCAAGAAGCCACTTATATTCTTTATGTTTTCTGAGTCCCTGCTTCATGGAATAGAAACAGTATCTAAAAGATGGTTGTCCTACATCTTCATCCTTGAACTTTTACTCCTACTCATTTCCTAGATTTTTTATAAGGTTTTACATATTTTTTATTTGAACACTCTCAAATTAATGTCTCTATCTCTTAGCAATCTTCTGTTTCTAGACATACATATACATCACTTACCGAGCATCTCTTCTGGGTATCCTAGAAGAATCTCAGACTTAATGTGTTCAAATAAAACTTTCTGATGTTTGCTCCAGAATTCCTTCCTTCTTCAATGGTGCACTCTCAGTACATGTATCTGCTTGCTCTGAGAAAGTACCTTGGTACCCTCTTTGATTTCTCTCACCCACTTATGAATTCATATTCAATCCATGAGCAAATCTTGAGAGCTCTACCTAGAAACATACACCCACTGCATCTAACTACTCTGTAGCATTCAACTCTCTTTCAAGCCACTGTGTCCTATTCTCTAGGGCACTGCAGACACTTTCTATTTAGAACCCCTATTTTGGTTCTATTCCCAGGTCTCTCTATTCTCAGCACGGTGGCCAGAATAACGGTTTAAATGTAAACCAGATCGCTTTCTGAACAAAATTCTCCAACAGCATCTTGTAATTAGAATACAGCAATAATCCTCAATATAGTCTACAAGGCTTTCTGTGATGGGGAAACAGCATCACTATTTCTATTTGATTTGCTCATTGATTTCTTTTATTCTAATGGCAAGAAACTTACTCTTTCACTCAAATACTGACTGGTGCTTTTATCATCAGATGTGGACATCTACTCTCTTTGTCTGCAATATACTTTCCTCACATATCTGGATAGTTTTCTCTTATCTTCTTCAATATTATGCTCAGGTTTCTTATTAGTGAAGCCTTTTGCTATGGTTGGAATGTCTAGAATGTTAAAGCCCTACCTCACAATACGGAAGAAGTAGAAGACAGAACTTGATGGGAGGTCATGAGGATAGAATATTCATAAATGGGATTAGTGTCTTGATAAAAGATGTCCCAAAGAGATATCTTGATTCTTCTTTGAGGCCTCAGCTAGAAAGCACTGCCTATAAAAAGAAAATGTGTTCTCACCAGACAAGCAATTTAATACCACCAAGATTTGGGGCTACTCATATTCCAGAACTTAGTCAAATAAATTTCTGTTCTTATAAATCTATCTATCCATGATACTTTGCTATGACAGTTCAAACAGATTAGATTTCCAGTCTCTTCATTCCCAGGGATTGTCATGCAAAATTGCTTTGCCTGTGAGTTATTTTCTCTTCCATGCTATACTTCGTAATATTCTTAACATCTAAAGTAATTGATATTTTCAGAACTTGCCCAACTTTTATCTCCTTGGTACTAGAATGTAATTTCTAAGAAAATTTATGACTTTGAATTAGTTTTTAAATCCTATCCCTAATGCTGAGTTCAATTTCTTTCACATGGCATGAACCATGTGTAATAACTGGCTGGTATATAAATTAATAAATTAAGCTGGTATTAACATTGTTGACACATATAGTTGTTGAATCTTCAATGATTATTGCAAATTGTTTAACACATGTCTGGCACACAGCAGTGCTGAACAACTGGGAGTTTGTATTAATTGTGAGTCATGACTATCCCATGTTAATTAGACATATACATTGTAGTATCCATTCTGGGCACAACATTTAACATCAAGGACAGTGAAGGGCATGTCACACAATAACACACCTTAAAAATAATTTGTTCATATACTTTTTGGTGAAGTTTAGGCTAGTGCAACCCGTCTACAAAAATGAGAAATCTAAACAACTTGCATATTCCCCATACATTGTACTTTAAATTCTGAAGTTGATTTTGAGTATAAATTTCAGTTTCTTCTTCAACAATGTGAAAAATAATAGACATAATCAAAAGATAAGATTTTATTTAGTTTGTGTGGTTCTTCTTCATTTCTTGCTTATTATAACCTGGAAGCAGTTCTTGGTTTGCTATTATTTTCTTTCCTTTTTTATAAAAATGTATCAGGTGTGCCTACTATAACACAGCAACGTATTATGCAAGGAAGACATAACAGCTAACATACAGACAGGTTTATGCCTTCACGGAGCTCACACTTAATCATGGGAGACAGATAACCAACAGAGAACTGTGGTAGGCAATTGTCTAGACACTAGGAGTACAGGGATCATTAATAGAAAAACTTAGAGTAGGAAATGAAGGTGAGAGGACCTGTTGTTGTTTCTAAGCATTCCACATGATGTGAGTAAAATATTCTGAAGGAATATTTTTCTAAAAGAAAATCCTTTGTAAGCTAGTCATCCTGTGAAAGAGAAGATTGGTTAGGTCAAAAGAAAACCAGTGGAAAACTCTTGCATCCTGGAGATAATGTAAGGTCTCAGTAGTTTAAAAGTTCAATAGCTGGTTTTGAAGGCCAAACAATTTGGGGATATAGGCTCATCTACTCCTTTCTTCATGGAAGAGCAATCTGCTACTGCAGACAGAGCTAAAGCAAGATCATCAATCAAAAATAGCATGGAAATATTGATGCTTTCTTATTTTTCCAAAGCCAGTCCGGGAAAACTCCTCAAAACACTGGTAGGCTCCTTAATGCCAGAAAACCTGTAAGGGAAGAAGAAAGGCATGCATATTAGTTTTGGCTGCTGTAACAGAGTGCCATGCATAGGGTAGCTTAAAAAAATAAATGCTTGGTGTTTACAATTTATGGGACCAGAGTTACATAACCAGGNTCCAGCAGTGTCTATCTCCTGATGAGAGTTCTTCTTGGTTTATACATGGTCCACTTCTTGCTGTTCTGAGGACATGAAAGGCCAAGAGATTTCNAATCTCTTCATTCCCTTATACAGGAACTATTTACATTCAAGAGGATGCCCCCTAATTACCCTTCAGAGGCTACACTTCCAAATTCCATCTTAGTGAGTGTTTGGCTTCAGCCTATGGAGATTGAAGGAATATAGCATGCAATCCACAGCAATGCATAAATATAAAAGAAAACTAACATTGGAGTACAAAATGTAGACACCTTAAAGTGAAGAGGAAATTGCTCAGAGTGGAGTAGGGGAGGGGGTTTGTCAGAGTAAGGAAAGCATCTCAGGGGGGATGGGTCTGATAATGAACAATTAGCATTGGATCCAATGGGTGACTAACAGCTGTGTAGTATAACAAAAACTGGAGCCACCTGGCAAGAAGGCACATGGGACAAGAGATGTGAAACAATGGGGAATGGTAATGTCCTGCAGCTCCTGATGAGGGGATCCGAAGAGACTCACTAACTCTGTGTATTTAGTTGCATTCATTAATCTAAATGGAAGCATTCACTATGCAGTACTGAGGACTGTATAAACATTTGGGATAAGATTGTAAAGCAAATAGAGGGAAGAAAAGAAAATGTTTAAAGAAGAAACTCGTGAATCAGTACAGGCTGCTATTTTTTATAGTTTGAGCTATTTCAGTATGATGCTCAAGAAATTACGTATGCAAGCTCCTAAGTAGTATTCAGTTGACTTCTAATTAACCTCTTCTGCCATTTCTCTTCAAGGGAAATTGGAAAATATTTTTATAGTTCAAAAAAAACCTTACTTTATAAAAGAACTACAGAAATTTGAATGTCGCTTGCAGTAGTCTTTCAAAGCATATGACGTGTGTAGCACCATCCGGTCTAATTGTGTTTACTTCTTATCGGTCTTAGTTATCTCAGCATTACCGCCTTATTAACGAGACTCAGACAGAGCTCAGCTTTCTGGTACGAAAGTAAAAATCTGCAGTGTTTCAAACATGATTTCCTCTAATCAGTCCACATCTCATTATTTGTGATCCTTTTTGCTACGATTTTGATGTGTCCAAATGCTTTTATGTGGGACTATTATTTAATACATGTCCTTCCACGGATACCCACCACATATCACAAACTATTCTTCCTCTGTTCTTCTGTATTGGACAGTGATTTTGCTTGGGGTAGTCTAAATCTCAGTAAAGAAAAAGAGTTTTCTTTTTGGCTTTCTTCCCACCACCACCCGCAATGTAACTCAGTTGGTAGATAAGTTGCCTAGCATCCACGAACCCTGGATTTGAGCACCATATAAAATTTGGAAGTGGTGGTGCATGACTTCATTCCCAGCACTCAGGAGGTAGATGCAGGAGGATCAGAAATTCCAAGTCATTCTCAGTTACTTTGAAGCCACCCTGGGATAAATGAAATCTATGTGACTGGCACTAAGTGGGTTAAAATTTATTGATGAAAAATCACAAAAGAAAAACATGAAGATGGGAGGTAGATGTGATGGAGTTTCTTAGTAAGAGTTGGAGGGTGAGAATGAGAAGTGGATATGATTAAGATACATTGTACACATGTATGAAATTTTTCGAAGAATAGATTAAAATAAATAAATAAACCAAATAAAACTAACAAAAACCAATTCCATGATCTTGGTTTTTCTTAAAGGTAGTTATAGGGGCCATCTATTTTCACTTTGATGACAGAAGGAGTTAACTAGCTTCCTTGATACAAAAAAATAATAAGAACCTTACACTTCTCATGACAGGTGGTCCCTGGAAAGAATTTACTTTTATATTGGCAGATTCTGCTGGGCTGGTCCATGCAACAAGTGAACTTTCTAATCACTGCCACATCACAGCATGACACAGTTGATTTCTTCCACAAAATCTAACTCTGCTCACCAGGATATCCTCAGGGTCTAACCACTCTTCCTCCCATAGTAACCCTTAACACTATGACAATGGAATCACTGTAGCAGACTGAGAGAAAAGGAACCAGTGGTTGAGCTTCTAATAGACTCCTCCC
>LZPO01045688.1:6877-25336 GCA_001675575.1 Neotoma lepida | reverse complement strand
ATTAGGAGCAAGCCACCACTAGCCTCACCTCACCAACACTGCCGCTACTTCCAAAGAGCGAAGCGAAGAGAAGAGAGCGACTTCCTGTCTAACCCAGTTTTTTATGCCTGTCCATTCTGCTAACTCATTTCCTATCTTCACCAAGCTACATCACTTCCTGTCTGTCTGCACGGACCTCCAGAACTCTATGGCTGATGCTGGGATTAAAGGCGTGTGCCACCACCCCCTTATGCTAGTTCCCAACGTGACCTTGGAGTCACAGAGAAACAAACGGATTAAGGGCTTGTGCTAACTTGCATGACTATTGTTTTACTACTAGTGGGGGCTGGCTGCCCCATTTTTCCTCCAATCCTCAGATAAATTTTATTGGGGAACACAGATAAAATATCACCACAGGATAGGTCTTCTCACTTCAGTTAACTTAATATAGACATCCATCCAGATATTCCCAGAGGCTACTTTAATCTATAAAATCTCTCACAAGCATGACTAGAGGCTTGTCTCCTAAGAGATTCTAGGTCCAGCTGAGTTGACATTTAGTATTAACTGCCATAGTATCCTTCCTAGTTGACAGACCTTGTATTAGTCAGGGTTTGTCACTGTGGTCAAACCCATGAGAAAGGCAACTGAAAGAAGGGAAGATTTATTTCAGATATAGTTTCAGAAGTCTCTGTCCAAGGACAGACGGACACATTGCTTTGGGACCAAGATGAGGCAGAATATCATGGTAAGAAACGTGTGTGATAGGGGAGGAAAGCTTACCTGATATCAGTCAGGAAGCAGAGAGTGGAGTAACAGGAAGGGGTCAGGGCCAAGATATACCCCTTAAAAGCATGCCTCAGCAACCCACTTCCTTTACCTGGGCTCCACCTTCTGTCATTCTACCACCCCTTAATAGTCTATTCAAAGTCTGAATTTATCAATGGATTAAACTCTTGATTATGTCAGAATCTTTATGACACAATTCAAACCTCCTCAGAGACACATCTAGAAGTGAATTTCACTAATCTTCTAGGTGTCTCTCAATTCATCAAGGTAACAATCAATATTATCCATCACAGTTCATGTAACAGCTCATATAATAGTCAGCTGATGAACCTCAAATGATACCTTTGCTTAGGCGCAAAGGAAAGAGAACATATAAGTGAATTTAGGAAACTTTGTATGTATGTATATATCTTATTAGGGTTTCTATTGCTGTGAAGAGAAACCATGGCCATGGTAACTCTTACAAAGGTAAACATTTAACTGGGGTGGCTCACAGTTTCAGAGGTTTAGTCCATTATCATCATGGCAGGACATGGCAGTGTGCAGACAGACATGTGCTGGAGAAGGATCTGAGAGTGAAGAAGGAGCTACATCTTGGTTCCACAGGCAACAGAAAGTGGTCTGAGATACTGTATGTAGCTTAAGCATGTATGAAACCTCAAAGCCTGCCTCTGCAGTGACACACTTCCCCCAACAAGGCCATACCTACTCCTACAAAGTCAGACTTCCCAATAGTGCCATTCCCTATGAGTTTATGGGGACAATTACATTCAAACTACCACAATATGTGTGTGGGGGCACCCCTTGGGATTGGATAACCTGTCAGCAGGCTTGTCCTTGGAGAAAACTGAATCTCCCTTCATGTGCAGCCATTGGCTGCCTATAGTTCCTTATGTAGGGGTGGAGCCTTGTAAAATTTCCCTTATCCATGTCCATGTCCATGTCCAATGTTGCTGTCATTGTGCAGTTCTTGTGAAAGCAACCATACTATTGAGATGTCGTTGCTGTAGTATCCTTGTCATGTCTAGAAGACTGTCTTGCAGCAGGTAAGAGCAGGAGAGATTGTAAGAGAAGAAGGTCCTCTGGCTCTTACAGTCATTCTTCCTTTTCTTCCGTGATGTTTCCAAAGCCTTAGGTGAAGGATTTGGGTTGTAGAGAGTTAGGGCTAGGAACTACACAGTCATTTATTCTCTGTACTGTGATCAGTTGTTGATCTCTGTAACAGCTTCTGTCTGTTGAAAAACAATGATGAGGGATAAGAGCCACTGTATGTGTGAGAGGATAAGTATTTAGAACACATTTAGAAGTGATATTGGTTTAGAAAAATGGCAGTACTAGGTTCTCCTCTGGGACCTATGACCTCTCTAGCCATGGGTAGTTGACTAAGTTTACAGTACCAGACATGAATTTCTTTCTTAATTACTATGTACAATGTTTTTGTTGAAGCAAAATTATGTGCAAGTTGACCTTAACTGTTACAGATTTTGATACTTTAAACACAGAATATATAGAAGTAGAGTCTCACTCTACTGTTCTTTTAAATGTAAACAAATATATAATCCTATTGAATCTTTTAAGTGAGAAACTTTTATTACTGTTGTGTGTGTGTGTGTGTGTGTGTGTGTGCGCACAAGCATGCATGCATGCCACAGTGCACATGTGGAGGTCAGAAAAAACTCATGGGAGTTCATTCTCTCTTTCCACTGTGTGGATTCCAAGGGTTGAACTCAATCCTCTACTTTATCTTCATGTCCTGAGATTCTTTATTATTTTTTTGAGGATTTGTGTGCTGTATTTTGAACATATGTACACTCCCATCTTTTTCCCCCCTCATACCCAGCACCATTTCCTTCTCACAAACGTTGAGATGACCTCTTCTTTCCCCCACTGAGTCGTTTGTGTTGCCATGCTAGTCTTGGGCTTGAGGCCTCCTCTGGTGTGTGGCCAGTTGACCAGGGGGTTACATCATTAACCAGACTATCCCTCTCCTAGAAGCTACCAAATTCCAATAGCTCCACATCCACCTACCCCATCTATGCTGGGATTTGGTCTGGCTAGAGCTTGTGCAGGTCTGGGGCATGTAGTCATAACTGCTATGTGTTCATATGTGCATCTGCCCTGTTGTGTCTGGAAACGCTCTTTCCTTGAAGTTATCCACCACATCCAGCTCTTACAAACTTCCTGCCTCCCTCTTCTGCAAATATCCCTGACACTTGGAGTGAGGGGTGATGATATGAATGTCCAATTTAGGGATGAGAATTCCATAGGTCTCTAGCCATTGACCAGTTGAGGGTCTGTGAGTAATTCACCATCTACTGTAAGGAGAAGTTTCTCTGATGAGGCTTAGGAAATGCTCTGATCTATGGGTACGGCAATAAGTCATTAGGGGTTCTTCTTAATACTATATCCAATCAACAGCATAATAGTATTGGATTCTCTCCTAAAGCCCATGACCTATCTACTTACAGGTTCTTGGATCCTTTCATAGTGCCCAGCATTTCTATTTATTGAATTTAGGTTTCAAATCCTGAATTGTCTTTATTATTTCATTCAGCTGTATGTTTGTATTTTCTTGGACTTCAATCAAGAGTTTATTCTTATCCTCCTGAAGTTCACTCAGGTGTCTGTATCCTCTATATATTGCTTGAATTTTTTGACAATGTTTATAATTGTTCTTTTAAATTCTATATCCTGAGGTTTAATCTAGGTAACATTTCTGAAGAACTAGTGATCTTTGGGGCAACAGGAAAAGAGAGTATATTATCTTTGCATTTCATATAGTTTGTGTTTCTTTAATAGGACCTGGACATGTGGATTTATTTGGACACTGAGTATAGGATAAGAATCCACACTGTCTCTGTTGAAGGGAAGTTTGGTTTTGTTTTTGCTGTTGCCCAAACTTAATTGACTTCTGATCTAGTATGAAGAGTCTGTAAGGCAGTTCTTCAGATACTCAGTGTTGATTTTTATTAGAGTCTTGGGTGACTCTAACTCAGTGGTAACTGAGAAAGCCTGAGAGTGTAGTTCCCAGCTGGGTCTGAGCATAGGAAGATGGTGTGAGGCTGGGAGCTGAGTCAAGTTTTTTTATAGAGCATGTGAGTCTGACTCCCTGGTGGGCCAGGGTATGAAAGAGTGGCACGGTCAAGAGTTTGGTGTGACTGATCTACAGAAAACTTTCACTGGTATAACTCCTGACTGGGCCTGGGCATAGAGTGGTGGCATGGGCAAGGGTCTTTGGTGACTCACCTGGATAGCACACACATAGATACGATTCCTGTCTGGACCTGGGCAAGGGGCAGGATTCAGGTAATGATCTGATTTAGTGTGTGTGTGTGTGTGTGTGTGTGTGTGTGTGTGTGTGTGAAATTATACTTGTGTAGGTACTTGCTGGAGCCAGAAGAGGGTGTCAGATCCCTGGGGGCTAGAGTCACAGGCAGTTTTGAGTGCTTGAAGTAAGTGCTGGAACTTGAACTCCAGCCATCTGAAAGAGCAGTGATATCTATTAAGTGCTGAGCCATCTCTCCAGCCTCATAAATTACCTTAAATAAATATGAGTGTGTGAGCGTATTTACAATATCCTTATTTCTATTTATCTCTTTTTTACTTTGTCTTTTTGCTTCTTTCAGCTTAGTCTTTATCTTTTCTTCTAACTCATAAGTCAAATGTGTACTTTTTGACATTTAATTTTTCCAATACATAGATTTAAGACAATATATTTTCCTCTAAGTATCCTTTAAATTGCATTACTTAAGCTTTAATGTGTAATCCTTTTACCATCATTCACTCCTAAGTTCCCATTATGATTGCTAATTTAGCTCATGAATTATTAATTGTGCTTTTTCAATCTCTAAACATATGTTTTGTTTGTTTCTTTGCATGATCTCACTCAAATAAGATAGTAGCGGTGTATTCACTTTTGCAGTAATAAAGCAGAAGTTTCACTGAAAAATGTCCTGTGGATATAACAGGTACACACCCAGTTTATCCTACAGAACAGAAAAGAGCAAACAAAATTACCTTATTTCATATACCAAGTGTACAGCTGTATAGAAAGGTTTTATTTACCACTAAATTTAATTCTATTTTTATGGGCATGCAACATTTCATTCAACGTACATGTAGTCACATCTGCCAGGACTGTAGTTGATGCGAAGTTTGCACTTTATCAGGTAACCACCAACGACACAGTTTTGTGGTTGGCCAGGAGAGGATGCCCAGAGAGGTTAGAGAAGCAATACCTGCTAGGGGTGGGGATGAGGGGGATGGGGGGATTTGGAGCATCTGCAGAGGTTCAGTGTTTTGGGGAATAACTAGCAACCAGTCAGAAAATGGAGTGTGGTCTCCAGGCAAGAGGACCAGACTGGACACAAGCGTGGAGAATGGCAGAATAAGTGACTTCATTCTAATGCAAAAATGCAAGTGTGGTGGTTTGAAAGAAAACGGCCCCCAAACGGAGTGGCACTTTTAGGAGGTATGGCCTTGTCAGAGGAAGTATGTCACCCTGGGGGTGGGCTTTGGGGTTTCTTTTGCTCAGGCTTCCCTGGGTGTGTCTGTCAGTCCATTTCCTGTTGCCTGTAAGATGTAGTACTCTCAGTTCCAGCACCATGTCTGCCTGCATGCCACCATGTTCTCCACCACAATGATAATAGCCTGAACCTCTGAAACTGTAAGTGAGCCACTCCGATTAGATGTTTTTCCTTTATAAGAGTTTCTGTGTATCTTTTCACAGCACTAGAAAGCCCTAAGACAGCAAGCTTGGAGCCATTTCTGAGTAGTCTCCAGAAATCAGGCCAGTGATGGTTTGCAAGGGCCTCTTCACTTTTCCTCCATCCTCCAGCTAATGAAAGGTCCCTGAACCCCTTCTGTACTGCTCAGAAGGTCCAGGGAGAACACAGAAGGCAGAAAACAGTGACAGCATTCTCATCATGTGTCTGCTAATGTGCTGAGAGCTTCAGTGCCCCTATTCCACTTCTCTCCCCAAGGATCTGGGGTAAGGTGTCCTGCTTCATATTGTAGATATGGAAATTGAGTGACAGGTTGCTAATACTTGCCGAGGTCTCTGCTTAGTTATGTACAACAAATAATATTCCAATTTTCTGGAGAAATTATCCCCCCAAATTCCTATATTGTCTAATTCTCCATGTGATTGTGTTTAGAGATGGATCCTTAGGAGACAAGTATGTTTAGATGAGATGGTGTGTGTAGGGGGAGGGCTGTAGTGATGAGATTAGTACCTTTAAAGGAAGAAAAAAGAGAGCCCATCCCCCTCTGAAGATGCAACCTGATGGCAGCCTTCAATGAGTTCAGAGTGTCTTTGTGGGAATTTGAATCAACCAGCACTTTAATGTTAGAATTCCAAGCCTCTAGAAATGTGAGAAATAAATTTCTGTGGTTCAAATCTGCCAGTCTATGGTAGGTCGTTATGACACCCTGTGCTAACATGTATTTACAGCTAGAAAGTGGCTGAGATAGAGTTTGGTCCCTCAGGTCCTAAAACAGTAGAACCCATGCCCTCCCTCCTTGTCTCTCTAAAAATCAGAGCCTAGGTTTGTCTTATGGGCCTCCCAAAGGCAGTAATGCTGAGTTACAAGCATTCATCAACATTACCACAAGCTTTGCAGCAGTTGCACACATACAAGATCTCACGGGTGAGGTAAGCCACAGCCACAGTCAACTCTGACAATTATATCAGGGATTTTAACTAGAAGTAATACTATTCAACTAAACATGATTTCAACAGTAGAGATTTGCTTTTCTCAGTAATTAGATGTCCAGAAGTCATGATTCATTATCATGACTGATTCAGTCAGCACTTATGAAGCCCAAGAAAAGTAGCACATGGTCTCGAGATAAAAATGCACCCCGCTCCAAAAAGGCAAAAATGGGTGCTCAGAGTTTCTTAAAAAAATCCATTTTTGTCATAAAATGGGGAGGAATAATTTCTAAACCTCTGCTCCAAGTTCAGGAAGCTCTTCTTATGCCCTATTGGCTCAAACCATCTTTGTTGCCTAGAATTTCCACCACATCAGAAGCAAGGTACGCTAGGGATCATGGAGAAGTAGACACATTGCTTCAGAAATCAGCATGTTAGTGTAGGATTTCAGTTCAGTTTACTTCTGATGATTTGCAAACATCTATGATTGCTTTAGAGAACAATTAATTAACTTATTATTGTAGGAATGAAAGTTGGCTGAATGCTTGCTTTCAAAACTGAGAGCCAGTCATTTATATCAGCTTACCAAGGAATATTACTGAGAATCTACTTCATGTCAAGCTATGTATTGTTGACACAGAGATGAAAATAGACGGCCATATAGATGAAGATGATGGTGATGATGATGATAGTAATGGTGATGATGACTGTAATGGTGATTATGAAGATAGTTATAATGGTGATGATGATAGTAATGGTGGTGGATGATGGAGATGGTGATGATGATGATGGTGGTGGATGATGGAGATGGTGATGATGATGATGGTGGTGGTGATGGTGGTTATGCTGCTGCTGGTGACAACTATGATGATGATAATAGTGATGATGATGATGATGAATTTCTTTGTGGTAGGAAAAAAAGAAGACTAACAATCTCTGACTGCTATTATATCTCTTTACCTGTAGGGGTGACAGTGCACTAATTATCTTAAAGAATTTACTAAGTATCTCAGTCTCCCTATTCTGCCTCAGGCAGGGAATGAGCTGGAAATACTAGAATGTGGGTCAGTGAACAGGGACTTAGTGAATCAAAGCAGACAAACACCATGATGTTAAAGTTCTGGGGAATATTAGATTTGCTGGTTAACTTCAGAAGGCCAAGATATCAGGCTCCAGCAACTTAGGTTTTCCACTGTAGGACCTGAATAATATTCATCCTTCTAGGCTGAGATAGGACAAGAGCCATGTCCCAGGTACAGCCCATGGCAACAAGAGGAGTGCCACACCTCTGATGCCAGGACATCATTACAAGACCTCAGCTGCTGCCTGCGAGATAAGCAGAGTTGGGGGTCTACTGGGAAGAGTCAGTAGACTTGCAAGTCATGAGAGGGGTGAAACAAGGAGTTGGCCCCTTTAAACTGAGAGCACATGCAAACGAGGTTCAGAGAAAAGAGTCATGGAAACCATTGTAGCAATACAAGGACTAATGTATGAAAGCACTCACAAGGCACTTAATCTAAATCATCCAATCCTTACTCCAACCTTGCAAGGCACAGAAATGTTAAGCAGTGTGTCAGGAAACAGCAGAAATAGTTTGAAACCAGGCTTCACCTGCCTGCTGAATGTTATGCAGGACACTTGAGGTTATCTAAGAATACCTATTCGCCTGGAATGGTCTATTCAAATGGGTATCATGTATGGGAGATATTCCAGAAAGGGAAATAGGCCAGTCGGTGGTGTGTGTGAGGGATGACCACAAGCTGCCTGAGAGAAGACTTTGTACATCATTCATCTTTTATTTCAACTGCCTGGTAAGTAGCAGGTGTCAGGGGAATTTTGATTAGGTAAATGGGTGGAAAGATGCCTGCTATAATTAGCTGTTTAGAAAGGCAAACTATGGAATTTATTCTTTAACCTCCAGGTAGTGGAAGCCTGGAAATTTTCTCAAGCAGAAGTGAGAGGAGGATAGCACTGTCATGACTATCTTGGAGGAAATATGAGAAATCTTTACTCTCGGCTCCCATAGTGCAGTTTCTGATTGCATTCACAAAGGAGGTGTGGGCCTTTGCAGCCAGCTTTGACGGGGTTAATGATCTTGTAATATGAGTCCAGTATGAGGAGGAAAATTCTGGCTTAGGCAAACAAGGAAGCTGGAGCTGAGAGTCCTACCTTGACATCTTCCAGCCTGCTGAGCCCTCTGTAAGCCACCCTACCCCTTCTAGGTCTACTGCCTCAAAGGCTTTCCCTTGGACCCATTTTCCACTTGCCACTCATGTCCAGTCACTCAGTCCCTGCACTGTGAATGCTTCTCTTCCAATGCACCTTATATCCATCTGTCTTCTCCCTTATGCTCTCAAGCCACCTTGGTATATACTTCTGGGATGTCTTTGCACCATGCCCCACGATTGTAAAATGCATGGTCCCTTCCTGTGGCATTGTTGCCATTATCTCCCCATCCAGGCTGGGAAATAGAGCAATCGCAATCAATATACACTTACCAGGGGAAGAGTCTTAGCAGATACCGTGTCTTTAGAAACCGAGAGTTAGCAGTGGGTATAGAAGCACAGATCGTCTACTGAGGAAAATTGCAGGTCCCAGTGAAGCTGGTCAAGGAGGGAGCCCATGTGTGCTTCAGGTGGTGGAGTCATGGGGACAGGTCTAGCCAGGACCACTGGAGTTCACATCATGCCCTGTATACCCTGGATGATGCACACGGAGCAGTGGTATTTGATGTTTCCTTGCTGCTGGGTTTTGGTCTTACCCTTGTGCAGTCTTTTCTTGTTGACCTCTCCTTCTTTGGGACATGAATGTTCATTCTGAGCCCTTGTACATCAGGAGTCCATAAACTTCTTTTGGATTTCACAAGGATAAATAGCCAGTACACTGCCTTGAATCTTAGGAGGATGTTGAACTCCAGACTTCTGAATGAGTATTGAGGGTTAAGGCCACAGGGCCTTTTGAAGTTAAAGTAAACGCGTGAGTCTTTGGAGGCAGGATTGGAATGTAATGACTTGAAAGTTTCTCACAGGTTCATGGTTTGGATACTTTTCCACAAAGTTATGGGACTGTTTTGAAGGCTGTGGAACCTTTAGGAGATGTGGCCCAGCTGGCNGAGGTAGATCACTAAGGGTGGGCCTTTGAAGGTTATGTCTGCCTCTGCTTCAGGCTATCGTCTGCCTCTTGGTCTGTCCTGATATGAATTAGACAGAAGCCTCACACTCCTTAGACCAGACACAGAGCCACTTTTACCTACAGCTCTCACCACTACAAGCTGAAATCTCTCTAAAGCCTTGAGCCAAAATAATCCTCTTGATTTGTTTCTTTTTAATTAATTTATGTATTAATTAACTTATTTATTTATTTATTCTTCTCACATATATTATACCCCAACTGCAGTTTCTTCTCCATCTTATCCTCCTAGTATCCTCTGCTACCTCCTCTCTCTCCCAGATCCACTCCTCCTGTTTCCCTTCAGAAAAGGGCAGGTCTCCCAGGGATATCAACCAAACACAGCATAACAAGTTACAATAAGACTGGGCACATACCCTCATATCAAGGCTGGACAAAACAACCCAGGAGGAAGAAATGTATCCCAAAAGCAGGCAAAAGAGTCAGAGACAGCCCTCACTCCCACTGTTAGGAGTCCCATAAGAACACCAAGCTACACAACCATAACATATATGTAGAGGACCTAGGTCAATTTGTTTCTTGTAGGGACTTCAGTCACAGTGATGCAACGTGTGTGTGTGTGTGTGTGTGTGTGTGTGTGTGTGTGTGTGTGTGTGTGTGTGTGTGTNTGTGTGTGTGTGTGTGTTTCTGGGGCTGGGAGTCCTAAGCTACTGTGTCAGATCCATAGAACAAATATTCAGTGTAGTGGTATTTGCTCTGCCCATGACCTTGGGCTATATGGCCCAAAGGAGGCAGTGCTTCTTGCTGTTGTACAAGGTGGCTCAGTAGTTAGGGCTGGAGAGATGGCTCAGTGGTTAAGAGCACTGGCTGCTCTTCCAGAGGACCTAGGTTCAATTCCCAGCACCCACATGGCAATTCACAACTGTCTGTAAGTTCCAGGGCACCTGACACCCTAAAATAGATATACATGCAGGCAAAACACTAATGTTCATTAAAAAAAAAAATCACTGACTGAGGTTCCAGAATTCCCAGGTCATCCAGAGTCTGATCACACCAGGATAATAAATAAATAAATAAATAAATAAATAAATAAATGGAAGAAGTGACACTTCTCTCCTCTCTTTTTAAGAGGTCACCTGCAACAGCAACTCCTTCAGGCCAAAGCACCACCTCCTTCAGGCCTTATAGCCCAAGGTTATGGCTGGAGCTAATACCATTACATTCCAATGCTTAGTTAGAATTAGTATCAAATACTTTTGGACACAGTACTTTAATGAAACATAGAAAACTGAACTGATTGTTCAGTAGTTCCTTAGAGGAAGACATCGAGAGCATATTAAGAGAGCTGCTGTTGGTTGGGCATGTTTTTCTCAGAGGATAAGAGTCATGAGATAGAACCCGCATGCCATTTATCTGTCAGAAGAAATTGTAGACATAGTTGTGCTCAGTGATGGAAGAGGTGGGTTCAGCATGCCCAGTTCATATTTTTATGCTAGGTAAGCCTTTTGAATGAAGTCTGTGACAGGTAGGCATCAGACTGCTTCTTAGAATATTACTGGATATTGATACCATGCTCATTTTCTCACAGCACAATCCATTCAGTTGGATTTACCTATGCAAATGCTTTTCCCTCCATCAGACCAAAATCTTGCTTCATTTCTTCGTGCTATATCAAAATTTGCTTCCATTTCTCCATGCTTGTGTTGGCTCTAGTTCCTCCATGTTGAGTTGCAAAGAACACCTCTTGAGTATGCTTTTTCTTCCAAATTACCAGCTCCTTCATGGATGTGAGGTCATCAGTGCTCAGTTCAGCCCTCTTTCCTCTACTGATTCCTGGAAATCACACCTGGAGCAGGTCCTCAGCCTACCAACCAGGGGAGAACCAGCAATGTATGTAGAATGTTCTTCTATCTCAGAAAGCAAAGCCTGGTTTTGAGCTTCTGTGGCTTTCAGAAAATTATTTCTTCCACGAACTTTAAGGCTCTTCCCTCTTATCTCAAAATAATTGTTCCTACTTCTACCTTTGGGGACACCCAGCAGGCTTTGTTTGTACCAGTTTATTTCATGGTGCTGTGGGATGTCTTTCTGTATGTTGTGAATATGTGTTGCTCCCCTTGGTTAATAAATAATAAATCTGCATTGGCTTACGGCAGGGCAGGATGGAACCAGGCAGGAAATCCAAGAGAGAAAGAGAGAGAAGAAAAGTAGAATCAGGGAGATACTGGAAGCTGCTGCCAGGAGAAGCAAGATGTGAGAGAACAGGTAATGCCATGAAGCCAGGTGGCAAAACATAGCTTAATAGGAATAACTTAATAGGAATGGGTTGAGTTGTAAGAGCTAACTAGCAAGAAGCCTGAGCCATAGGCCATATAGTTTGTAATTAATGTAAGCCTCTATATGTTTACTTGGGACTGAGAGGTTGTGGGACCAGGTAGAACACAGAAAAAACTTCTGGCTACATTTGGCACCCAACATGGAGCAAGAGTTTCCACCTAAAACCTGAGAGAACTTAAGAAGAGATTCTAGAATGGAGCTTAAAAAAACTTCCTAGTTGTGTCTCTCATGCAAGCAAGCCATGACACAGAGATGCCTCGGCATGTGGCCTTGAGCTACAGCATGGTGGGTTTGGGGCATGTGGGCTTGACCTACCACACAGTGGATTCCTGCCACGGTACACAGAGGTGGTTTCCAAGCGGTGCAGCAGGCTGTGTGGTGGATTTAGGTTTTGTTATTACAGACAAAAAAAAGATTTCTGTGCTACACACTGCTTGATGGAGACATAAGTCCACTGCTTCCCAGAGTTGGTGGTGAGTATGGCTCCCAGAGCTGGCGGAAAATGTACCTCCACTGTATTGGGAAGCCAAACTGGGCAGAGCCAGCAGCCAAAGCCACAGATACAGTCCTAGCTGTGCAGCTTAACAGTTTTAAATCTCTCCTGGTCAGAAAATGATTAGATACCCAATAAGAACAGATTCAGATGGAAAAAACTCTAAATGGATTACAGTATATTTAAAAATATACATTGGCTTAGAAAAGAGAGGAAAAGGAATATAGGTAGTTATATAAAGAAATAAATAGTTTAAAAAAAAACTCTTTAAAGAGACAGTAGAAATAAAATAAAAATTAAGCCACATAAGGATGGAAAATACACAGAGAGTCTGGATTATGTATATTATTATATTTTCTTTGAAAGTTTTGACTGTTAATATGCTAACTACAGAGAGATACTTGATTATGGGGACCATTAAGTTAAACCAACATATATATTTCAAAGGTATCTTGACTTCAAAATTTAAGGATATGTTGCTTTGGAAAAGAGGTTCTGCTTTTGTTTCCACAGAAGATGAGAAGCTGTGGATTCCTTCCAGGTTAATATGGTTCCATCAAGGAAGACCCCCCTGAGAGGTCTCCAGATGATTCAACATCCAGAACAGCTTCAAGACAACTGGCTCAGACAATACAGGATCACAGACTACTCTAGTCAGGACTTGACCATAATCCTAAATTTTCTTTGGGTCTCCATAAGATTACCAGTGCCCCCAGTCAACAGGAAGTAGCCTAGAAAACTACACCCACTTCCCCAAAACATAGATTATGGATGTTTGTCTTTGTTTAGGAGATTTGATTAATCTTATATATTTTACATTAATATGGATTTTGGTTTATTGATACAAATTTAATGTCAATTTTGTTACATTATATATATATATTTCTATTCTTGTTTAGGTATTATGTTTATGCAGCTCATTTAAAAACATAATACATAATTAAGAAATACAACTTTATATTCATCTTAATAGTCAAACTTACAGTCATGTTAATTAGATTTTATAGATATACAGAGATATATTTCAGATGGATAGATAATCTTTAAACACTTCAAAGACCTTCTAGCTACATCATGGAACAGTAGAAAGCAAAGAGGATGTGGATTCAAGAGAGAGGGAGAGAGTAAAGGTACAAATGATAGAATTCTTCCTGATTTATATCACATTGCAGGTGGAATTGTAGCTTTAGGGAGTGTGGTGGTATGAAAGAAAATGGCCCCTAAAGGGAATGACACTATTAGGAGATGTGGCCTTGTTGGAGTAGGTGTAGTCTTATTGGAGTAAGTGGCCTCTATGGATACAGGCTTTGAGGTCTCATATATGCTCAAGCCATGCCCAGTGAGACAGTTTACTTCCTGTTACCTTTGGATCAAGATTTAAGGACTCACAGCTCCAGCATGGTGTCTGCCTTCATGCTGCCTTGCTTTCTGCTATGATGATAATGAACTAAACTTCTGAATTGTAAGGCAGCACCAATTAAGTGTTTTCCTTTATAAGAGTTGCCATGGTCATGGTGTCTCATCACAGCAATAGAAACCTTAACTAAGACGGGGGCTTGGATAGGTTTGCTAGACCCCACCTCATCTTATATTACAGCCCCTGGCCAAATGCCTGTCACCTCTAGTTTCTTTTGAGGAACACTAGTCCTTACTTTGATTTTAAGCCAAAGGATTTTGCTTCCTCTTTCTCTGTTGAGGTCCAGCTTCATAGATAAGGGTGACAGGTTGGGGGTATTATTCACTAAAATGAGGTCATCAAAACTAAATGACATTTCCTATGGAGAACTCATGCCTCATACAACCTGAAAATGTAGCTGCATTGCCTGCTAGCGCTGCCCAGGAGTTAAGTCTGCCCTTGCAGAGAGACAGGGAAATTATATGTCACTGGATTTTTAATATCTATGTGCTTTTAAGTAGATATGAACATTTTATTTGTTTTTATCTTCACTTTTGAAGTCACTTTGTTCTGATTTTCGTTCTTAATGAAATATAATTTAATTTCATATCTTGAAATATGTTCTATTTCTCCCAGTCTTTTGCTTCCTTAAAAGTTTGCAGACATTTTTTGGTCATTGATGCACTTGTGGAGAGAATGCAGTTATAAATATAGATACAGAAGCTGACTCCAGCTTAAAATTCATTCCATTCTTCCAGCTGATGACAAAGGATTGTGATTTTAAGAAATGTGATTTTGGTGTGTTTAATTCTTTTTTTTTTTTTTTTTTTTTGATTTTCAGGACAGGGTTTGTCTGTGTAGCTTTGTGCCTTTCCTGGAACTCACTCGGTAGCCCAGGCTGGCCTCGAACTCACGAGATCCACCTGCCTCTGCCTCCGAGTGCTGGGATTAAAGGCGTGCGCCACCACCGCCCAGCGGTGTGTTTAATTCTTAAAGGCCATTTACACATTAAAAATAAGTAACCAATGGCTTGGAAGATGGCTCAGTGGTCAAAGCACCTGCCATGCTAGCACAAGGACCTGAGTTTGGTGGCCTGCATGTAGCTCCAGGTTCAGAAAGTAGAGACAAGGAATACACCCCCCACACACACACATATGCAAACCTACACACACATGAAAATGGGAAGGTCATGACTGACCTTCATGAATTTCTCTATTTTATGCATTTTGGATTGTACATGAGGCTATGTGTGTAGATCTTCAGTGACAAGAATGGTTAGAGAAGATTATGTGGGTTTGCTAGTGGGGCTTGAATCCAAGGACCTCATGTAATTCTCAATAAACTGGTAAAGTCATTGTCAGTCTTTACTTACATACAGAAACGTGGATGGAGGTAATCTTTTATGAATCATGTGGCATGGTCCAAGAAATTGCAAGGACGGGGAAGCCCTTGGGTAGCTGGTTGGGTGTGGGGCTAAAGCTGGACCTTTGTTGGACTAGTGAGGTGAAGGATATATACAGAGATGGGATGAATTTGGGAGAGAATTCAGGCAAAGTAGAGGAAAGAGAGGGAAGAGAGGAAGAAGGGAGAGTGAGAAATACAGATGGGGGTGAGAGAGAGGTGGTGTAGAGGCAGAGAGGAAAGGAAAATTGCTTCATGAAGGAATACAGGTTTGGAGTGTTGGAAGATGTATTTTGCTCTTCTCTGCAACCACAAATAAACTTCCTCTTACATCATAACTTTTTAAAGAAATCAACACATCCCTTCCAGACTCTGAGCTAATTCCTGATATGGTGTAGAAGGAGAAAGTTTGGTGTGTGTGTGTGTGTGTGTGTGTGTGTGTGTACGAGTATGAATGTGTGTTGTTAACGATAATTTCTGGGAAGAAGCTGTGTCTGCAAAGACTGATTTTCTGGTTAGAATTACAGTGATGTGGAGAGACTGTAATGTTGCAGACTCAGAGGCTAATTATCTCATCTTGGACTAGATTTAGCCCCATGAATAGCCATTCTTTGCCCATCTTTGTGAATGATAGATTATAAAAACAAACAAACAGACTTTTTGGAATCTCTTACCTCAGCAGAGCACTAGCATCCTACCATCCCTAACGCTAAGAATGTCATCAGCATCAAAGGCCTACAGAAAATCTTCCACCACCTTACTGTTACCCCCCACCTCTACTGTACCCACCAATATATTTTAAACTTACCCAATTTATTACTGTCTTCAGTCTGTAAAACTATAAAATGTTGTAAAACTCTTTTCATGTTGAAACATTAAATTTAGGGTAATCTAAATCTGTGTTTCCAGACCATCATCACTCAAAATTGGCTCCAGAATAAACTATCTCCAGATATCTGGAGGTTATCAGTATGTATGCATGTGTGCATGTGTATGTGTACACACATGAGTGTGTGTCTGCATGAGTGCATCATTTGTGTATGTGTGTATGTGGTTTGTGTGTGTGTGTGTTTATGTTTGTGAGTGTGTGTATGTTTGTGTGTGTTCCTGCTTCTATTTCAATGCTCATGCAGTGAGAAAGAATTAAGAATGGGATACAAGAAGAGGTTTCAGTTCTATCTAGGCTGCCGCAGTTGACCAAGTTCCGAGTCTTCTAGAATAGCTCAGGATGGAGGTAGGCAGTTGTCTGTCACATGGTTTCTCATTCAGCTGTATTCATTCCTGAGGACTCAGTCCCTGAAACCTACCTGGATAAGAATTCCTGGTTGACACACTAAAATTGCTACCATGGTGGTGTGAGAGTTGGTGATCACAAGGTAACTGCAAAGATTAGGGATTGAGTTTATAGCTCAGACCCATAAAGTGCTTGCTACAGCAACATATGAACCTGACTTTAATCCCTAGAACCTACATAGAACCTAGGCATGGTGTGCATGCTTGTAAGGCCAGTGCTAGGGATGTGGAGACAGGAATACCTCCAGGGCTCACACATCAGATGGCTAAGCCTAATCTTCAAGTCCCATATCCCAGTGAGAGATCCTGTCTCAAAATGCAAGATGCATTAATCTGTGGGTTAAAATAAAAGAGGACATAAATTTGGGTGGATAGAGAAGGGGATAGATATATGAGGAGTTGGAGGAAGGGGTGAATATGATCAAAACACATTCTACAAAAATCTCAAAGAACTGCTAATTAAAAATACAAGATGGACAGCTCCTGAGGAATGACACCCAAGGTTGGCTTATCACCTTCACATGCATATGCTCCCCTTACAGTCGTTTGCACCTACATACACACACATGTGCACACATGAATAATCACACAAACATTTTCTGAAAAGCAATTTTGACAAATATTCCTTATGTTTCATTAACAAGTCAAGACAGATCACTAAAACCAGGATAACACAAAGGACAGTTTCATATCCTAAGTGGAGGATAATGGATGGTGCACAATTGATACATGCTTAACATTTCTTATGCCCAAGTAATTTTGAAAGATCTTTGCTCCTTGCTGCTTATGAGAGATGAAAGAACATTCATAAAATGCAGGTCAAAAAAGCACAGCTTGAAAAAGCAATTAAAACATCCCTCTATTGCTTTCTCCAGTCACCTCTTTAAAATTTATGCAGTAGGTCTATCTTTTCATGCCCCTAATAAAAACAACGCAAACTTACTCACAGCTTGTTAAGTCATTTTAAGTCCCAGCCATTGTTTGGATTTAGCACCCGAGTACCCACTCAAAGATCACAGCACAAACCGAAAGATTTTACAGTGAGTCTTTGTAATTCTCTTAAGCATAGATGCTTTTGCAAGAGCTTGTGATAGGGAAAGGTGGGGCCTTTGTGGTTGGTTTCAAAATATCTAACTTGTGTTTTAACTGTTCCACGAATGTCAGCTTCTTTTCACCTGTATCCTGGGACTGAAAGGGGTAAGAGGAGAGACAAGAGTGGGAAGATCTTCTTTGGATGACACCCTAGGACCCAGCAGAATCATTGGCATGCCTGGATACTTCAGACATCCTGCTTCTAATAAGCCTCAGAAAGCACCCCACCCCAGATGGAAGCAACTGTATCTTGGTGGATGCCTCCTCTTCCTTCCTTAGCTGCTAGAATTCTGATTATTTTTTAATAATGAGATCTCACTACAACTCACATTATTAATTTCAATGTGCCCACTCTGGCCTTCTCTCAATTGAAAGAGTCGCACACTGCCTCACTGGCTTCTGGAAAATATTGCTGTGTCCTTTGCTCCAAGAAACCCAGGTCTCCAGGCAGTAGCATTCCTCGGGTTCCATCCAGAAATCAGTGGTCCCCCAACTCCCGCTGTGCTTCCTTGGTTAGGAGTTGATCTCAATGCAGGAGATACTTCATAGAGCTTTGGGGTGACATAGAAAGGTGGCCTTTCTCCTGAAACCAGAGGTGACACAGAATGTACTTTTGCAGACATCTCTGCAAGTTTCCTCTCTCCATCATTTTAACTTTCTTTGCAACTGCAATGTGGATGAGGCTCCATGGACAGGCTCCCTGACATTTCCTTCTGAGTTCTACCACTGGGGATCTGGATTTGAATTTCTCATGTGTTAGCTCCTGGCACTTGCCAGAGGCTTTAGATTTAACATCCTGCTATAAATTTGCTTCAAGATCTTGTGTGCCAAGAGGAGATATTCTCTCTCTCTCTCTCTCTCTCTCTCTCTCTCTCTCTCTCTCTCTCTCTCTCTCTGTGT
>LZPO01045687.1:12741-23232 GCA_001675575.1 Neotoma lepida | reverse complement strand
AGAGGTTTTGCAGAATGTCAAGATCACTCTCCAAGCTCCTGATGCTGCTTCTTCCTGTGAGGACCAATGAGGATATGCACAGGATGGCCCATTGGCCTTCCCACNATCTTGTTTCTTACCAGAAGACCTAAGTTAAGCATCTCTTCTTTGAGTCTGTACTGAAATTCACCTGAATAATCCCTACTTGGCNACCTCCGCTGGACTTACTAGGATGAAATAAAAATNGGATGTNTAACACAATTTTGATGAAACTTTTGATGAAAAGATAAATCACTTGAGGAATTGCTATTTCTTTGTGGCATGGATTACTAGGGACCTCAATTGGTGTTTATGGGAGTTTAATGATAATTAGGAACACTANACACTTTTTGAATTTTGAAAAGTAGTTNACAATGAATTTCATAAAGANCATGGGATGTGTGGGNTGTGGAACATCTTAGTCAATAAAGTATGTAGTCTGTAAGCATGAAGAAGACTTAAGTTCAATCCCCAGAATTCNTATTTTAAAATGTTCAATGTAGTGTGAGTTTCCTATTCCTGACTGTAGGAGATAGAGACAGGGCAAACCTTGGGGCTTGCTGGCCAGCCAGCCTAGCCTGTCCAGGGGGTTTCAAGGCATGAAGAGACNCTGTCTTTAAAAATAAAAAATTAAAAAGGTAGAGTGTGTCCTATGTCTGACTAATGATAGCAGAGGTTGTCCTNTGGCACATGTGCATTCTGCCTGTATGCACTTGTATGCCTTCACAGACACACACACATATGGGCACATGCATAAATGTGTGTACACATACACACAAACAGAGGGAGAAGGGCAAAGGAGAGTGAGAGAAANAGAGAGAGCATGAAAGAATTCATGTTTCCTGGAATATTTGGATGGCATACTATCCTACAGAACACCAACTTCCATGTTATCTTCAGCANCCTANTTCCCCTGGCCACTGCTTTGTTTATAGTGAATGATGTTAAACTTCATTTTATTTGACTTTTAACTCATTTGGTCATTGTTGAGACACAGGCCATTCCCTCCCCNCTTGATTTCATTGTGCCACTGTGAAACACAGTTTANNTTTCATAGTGGCAGAAAAATGTAGGACAGTGAGAAGATCACCCCAAGTCTCAGAGTCAAAACAGGTGTCTTTGCCCACCTAGTGCTCCACGGGAGGACGTCTTTCCTGTTCCCTAGACCCAGAGCCCTCTTCTTAGTCTGTGGGATTGAAACTGGGTTGGAATGTGATAGACAGTCTTTTGATTGAATAGGATCAAAGAGGTTCCCTACCCATTAAAGATCTCCCAGGAGCATTCTTCCTTAAGTCTGTTTGCAAATTTCCAATCCCAGGGGAATGAAGTTTGTGAAAGTCTATCATTTAGATGCATTTAAGCTCCATCACATTATGTCAAGTTCTGTCTTCTCTTTGCTTCCATTTAGATGCTCCTCCTACAAAATTATTGCCTTGAGAGCAAGGAGCTGGCCTTTCCTTCTATCTTGTTTCAGTGCAACAAGCTGGAATTAATCCTTTTACATGAAATTACAACTCTTAAGTTCAAAGTCCTTAATCCAAAGTGGTATCCCTGTCTTGATTATGGGATAGTTGCCTTCTGGTTCCTCATGGAGGTTTTTCCATTTGCTAAATGGCAGCACTGGAACCTCTTACCTTCAGTATGAATAAGATGAGGATGAGCNAACAAATAGGAGCCTTTGTTTATAATTGTCTTCACTGTCTCAAACACGTGGGNAGCTCAGAAGGGTGCCTCCNANGCCAATCAAAGGAAACAGCAACACATGGTGTTTAAGCAGAGTTGACTGCCGCCTGAGTGCCTCTTGGTGCTATGTGCCTGTGAGATTGTACACATTTTGTCAAGGCTCTGTGCCTCGGTTTCCTTGTGTGTAAAATGGGACTTCAATTATAATTATTGACACTACAGTTTATTGAAAGGTTTCAAGACAAGCCACATCATTATCAGATAGACTAGTAATGCTAGTTCTAAACAGATAAATTACCCAACAGTGTTACTCATTATCATTATTTGAACTGGTAAGTTACTTCTTTGTTCTAGCAGCAAAATGTGTAACAAAACCATGTGTGTAGTTTCTTGAATATTTACTCTGTGTGTTTCCGTTTGTGTGAAACATTAGTGGTGCAGAAGTGTTTGCGTCATGCCCTGCTCCAACCTACAGTCAACCCAATAAAGGAAATCATTCATTCAGTCTCAAATGTTGGAGCCTTTGTGAGCACATGGAATTTCATGTGGCTACACCCAGTTGGTTTTCTGCCCCTTTCCTTCCTCCCTTCCGTTCTCTCCCCTCCCTCCCCTCTTCCTTTCTTTCTCTTTCTCAGCCTTCTTCCCTTCATTCTTCCGTCTTCACTTCTTTCCTTTCCCACAATGAACAATAAACCAGGACAAAGTGGTAGCTGTTAGTAGTCATTTGCATGCATGGGTATAATTTTTATAGACAGGTGTATGAGAAACACAGTTCTTTTTTTTTTTTTCTACATGGATAGTCAACACCAAGTGTTAATGTCCTTCAGCTGAGGGGCTCATGAACTGCTAGCTTTTGCTGGTTCAACATTACATCCCTAGTACCAGGCCCTCTAGTAGTCACTGGCTAAAAATCTAATGAGAAGGAAGTAGAATACAAAGGAAGGGGGTCAGTAGACATGGCGAGAACACAGATTAAGGGAAGCCAAGAGATCAAGGAGCCTAGAAACCTTTAACACCGAAGCTGCTGTGGATGGGACAGGACACACACCGTACTCAAGATGGATCTCTCCTGTGGCCCCAAATCTAAGCAGCCTCTAGCTGCCTGATAAATCATGAAGGCTGAGTGCCTCTGTAGAATTCTGGGATAACAGGCATGTCAAGGCAGGATTCCGTCCTGAAGCAACAGACTGGGACCAAACTTCTTTGCCTTTGCAGGAGTGTCTGTGTGCTCACTGTGCCTGAGTCACGGTGCTTTAATACAGACACATGTGCAAGAAAAGAGAAAGTTTGGGCTACAGGTAAGTTCATAGATACGGAGGTGTAGTTACGGACCTCAGTGGGTCTTCTAGCTATAGGCTGGCAATTTGCCTATCTGATCATGCATCAGTCATCTGTCGGTCTGTCTTTCTCTTGGCACTATTAAACAACTCTTTTCAGTCTTTGCAATAAAGCACCCAGGTGTAGCTCTCTACTGTCAGCTGCTAAGGCCCACCCACTTGGGCTGGATGGACCCTTGCTGTCTTCCTCTTCTGGCTTTTCTCTGCAGACAGTTTTGGAACCTAACCAAGGGGTTTGACTTTCTACGATCCGTGAGAGCTGGTGAAGCNCTGGCCTGACAACCCCTTGAGGCTGAACCCTGTTGATTAGAGGATGAATTCTGAGCAGGCAGCTGTACTTGCATGCCCCCCTCACTGACCCTTGCCAGTCTCCCTCACCCATGACCCGGAGTTACTGTCTCCTGGGGCAACAAGGTCAGGTTCAGTGTCCATCAGATTGTGCTTCCACTGGCTGTGTGATGGAGCGTTTTCTGTTGTTGACATCCATGCAGGGCAGGCTGGATGGGAACATGGCTTGTTTCACATTGAGCTGTCAGCCAGATGGCCCGCTCCTTATCCCAGCCTTTGAGGTCCTTCCAGACTGTGTTGACACTCCTAGTCTGCTGCTCTTGCTGCTGCCATGACTTATGAACTCAGGGCACTTTTGCTCTAGCTAACGTCTGGAAGATTTTCCTGAGCTGAACTGTGGGTACATGACTGTTTTTTTTTCCTAATGTATAATTTTCCTAAAAAGTATTCTTATTATAACATGTATTTCTTTGCCAGCCCCTTGTACTCATTTTCACATTAAAATAAAAACATAATAATTAAATGGACTGGAGCTCTGTAAATTGTTTGACTGACAGGCACAATGGCTGTGTTTAGAGAAACAACTGGAAACTCCATTCTTTCCTTACATTGTATTCAGCTGGCTTAGTCCCGAAGTACCAATCATGTGGGTTTCTACAGTGGCAGAATTTCCAAATAATTCCACATCAGGACAAATAGAAGCATAACATATAGCCATACCCTCTGATACTTGATGCTCAGATACAAATGTTAATGNTCTTTTATGTAACTGGTTATTTTTCAAATATTAATTCTCTTATGAGAGTCTTTTGTAACAGACACTGTTAATGCCAGGGTTTCATAACTGTTAGGATACANGCTCCACAAATATTGGAGTTTCCAATTCATCTTTNTGANTCATGGAACAAAAATAATACCATATTTTAAATTGAAATTATCCTACAAAGTGTATGCAATTTACTGACTCTGGCAAAATATTGACACNAATAATTTTTAAGTGCAAAATCACCACATGGGGAGAGTTAGCTTGCAGTTAACTATTTTAGGAAGACTTAATATATGATTATAGGCATGGTGACAATCCAGTTGAGACCACTGAGAAATAGAATCTGTTTTAGTATTTTCCTAATANAAAACATTAAAATCTGCTTTGTCACCTGGGATGAAATTACTCTTGCCTTTGTGACTCTGACTCCTACACAACTTCTGGACACTTGAACCTTTCCTGTCCAGTGTCCCAATGTCATACTTGTCCAAGTTTCTACTAAACCAGCCTTATAACTTCNTATGAAGTTATAGGGCCCTGGACTCCAGTCATCTGATGTTTTCTGTGTCTTCCATCCTATAGAATAATCTTTTTCTTTCCTTTTCAATGGTAGCTGTTAGCTGCAGATCCAGCAGCAGCCCCTTTCAACCATGATTGAGATCTCCCCAACATAATCCCTTCCTTATGGCCATTTACTAAACTATAGACTTGAACCACCATGTAACAAAGACTTTATAAGTGCAGTGTGTTTGCTACAAAAAGNCTGATTGCCAAGATGGCAGGGAAAGGGTATACCATACCCATCCTCTACAAAATACCCTAGCCCAATATTCATTACAGAGATTAATATTTTATAGGATGAAAATTGGTTAGTTGAGCTCTTAGGAAGAGTTTCATTTGTGACTTGTTGTACACTTTCNTGGGTTCTCAAGAACAGGCAACTATAGGAGACAGACGGCGCCATTATGATCTCTCTAGAGGAGAAAAACAGAAATGGAGAGAGTGAGTGACTTCTCCCAGGTCATATTGGAAGTTAGAGCCTGAGTTTAAGCTAGGGCCCAAGGATAAGAATGTGGGTTTTCATTATGACTTGAAAATTGATAATCAAAATTAGCAAATGACGAATCAATATCTAAATGTCAATTTTGCAAATGGAAGGCATACAAAGAGCAAATCATTAAAGGACATTTTCTTCAGGGATGCAGGGGCATGAANGAGCAATAGTGCATGTCGCTGATATCCATCATTTCATTTAGTCCTCCTGCTGTAAATGCAAGATAAAGTTCCCTTAATTTGTGAATGCAGAAAGTTAAAAAAGATTTTTTCCAGGGCGGCATGGCAAGAGCTAGAATTTTTATTTAGCCTGTTTTTGTGTAGGCTCCCACTACAGTGTCCAGAAGTACATAATGAAACTGAACAGCTAACCTTACCCACACTGGTAATGGAACCTCACTATAAATGACAGACTTTTGTAGGTATGAAAGGGCACGTTTAGCTCAAGGCACACAGGGTGAACTGTTGATGTTCTTCTCTTGTCAATGTAACAGCCAAGTTCATGCTGCTATGTTCCTGTCTCAGGAACCACCATATATGTGTTTGTATATCCTTTGTCATATGTTTTAACATCTGTTCTTCTGTAAAAATATGTTACTATCCAAGAATTGTTGCTCATATCTTTAATTCCTTCAGGATTTAATTAATTTGGAAGCAGAGGCAGGCAGATCTCTAAGAATTTCCAGGAAAGCCTGGTCTCCGTGGCCAGTTCCAGGACATCCAAGATTGCACAGAAAGATCCTGTCTTCACAAGAGAAAATCACAACAAAAATCAGTGAATAAAAAAAAAATATGTTATATGAAGGTAGAAGGGGGAGTAAGTACTGGCATTTAATTATTTAAGCAAGAATAGGAACACAGGGATAGGTTCATGAGAGGGTAGGGTTAACCAAATTAAAAGATATGTGAAAAACCTTATGGAGATCTCCTGCTGTAAGCTNACTTAAAGCTATAACTCAAAAAGAGAAGTTTAAATGGAGATACCCTGTATGGGCTGACAATACTTCCCCCAGAGGACATAGGTTCTTAAGTGAAAATCANACTGCCAGATGTGGGGTGCCTCCATATTAGCTATTGATAAGGGAGGCCCNAGAGACTAGCTCCCTAACAACACAAGTTACTNCCATTGCTCTTGGTTTCCTACCAAAGCCAGGTGGAAAGACCCTATGACCAAAGATACAACACACTCCAATTGCAAGACAGGGAAATCAAGCTGGGCCTGACCTGGAACTGACCTGCTGTCTGGCTTCCAAATTCTAAAAGCTTCTGAGAAATGACTCCTATCCATGTAACTAGTTGTGGAACCAGCATGTTAAAAAGCAGCCTGCCAAGAATGTATGCTACAGCTGTAATAGCGGCATGCCTGTTGTTATAGGAGTAACCACTGCTTTCTGGTTGGATTTGAGGCCTCTGGGGATAGAGGGAATGTTACAAGCATTGCTGTCTCACCATCAGCTTGATCAAGAACTGGCAGATCACAGGTAACTATTTTATCTGAATAAATGAATAAATGAATAAAATAAACATAGTAAGTACATGGTGACTTGGAGTTGAGTCCTGGAGTGGAAGANCNACGTGCTGGATTTGAATATAGCTCATTTATCAGAAGAGCAAGAATAGGTCAGGTTACTTAAATTCATTGAATTTCACATTCCTTAATGGCAAAATAATTTCATAAAAATGTATCAGTGGGAGGGAGGTGCAACTTGCTGGTACAGGATGCATGGGCCCTGCACTCCCCTCCCAGATCTGAGTTATTTTTAAATGATCTATCTTACAAGTTGAAGATGAAGACTATACCAAGCACATCTTTCTAGAGATCTCTGATTTTGAACAGAATGATTATTTCAAGTGCTTAGAAGACCTTGTAATGAGAATCAAAAGATCAGTTTTCTAATGAGAGCATTTCCCCCAATTGTCTTTATGAATCCAATCCCCCGAGGCTCACCTGGAAACACTCTTCCTGCTGCTGAAAGTTCTCAAGTCAGCAGACTGTCTGCAACGGTGCCTGACATACACTGAGCTTAGTCTGCTCTGCTNTACTGGCCGGTGGCTTCTAAATGACCAGAACATATCATGGTCTGACATCACAGCTTGCATTTACTATATGGTAATAATACTAAATGGATAAAAAAAATGGACATGTATGTACTAACAGTAACCTAACAATGTTAAAATAATTATAAATTAGTTCATTTTTACATCATGTTAATATCTACGGTATCCCGTGTTTAACTGCACTTGTAATAATAAACATAGTAAGAATCTGCTGCTAGTTCTGTTTGTTTGGAATCTAATCATTTTGCTTACGTGTGACGTAGGCTCGGGAATCTTTGTGTGCCTGTGTGTGGGGGTGTCTATGTGTGCAAATGCACATGTGTGAGCATGGATATTTGGTCAAGAGGTTGATGCTGAATGTCTTCCTAAATTGCTCTCCACTTAGTTTTTATGACTGACAGGGTCTCTCACTGAATTTGAAGCTTACCAAACTGGCAAATGATCTCCACGAATCCCCTTGTCTCTGCGTCCACAGTGCTAGAGTTAGAGGTGCACACCATCCAGCCTANTTTTCCGCATGGCTGTTAGCGATGCAAACGTGGGCCCACGCTTGTGTGGAAAGCTTTGCCAGCGGAGCCAGCTCCTCAGCTCCAGCGATCTGTATTTCAGTCCAATCCTCTAATTGCTGCTCTGTCTGATTGCAGTCCGAGGACTCCACTTTACTTAGAATGCTTCTCCATACTTTTGATGCATTTAGGAATTTTATAGAGAACATCATGCATCTCACTATNCAGAGATTTCTGCATTCCAAGAGAGCAATCAGCTGGAAGCATTTTACGTGATCTTTTACCTGGGATGGGAGGTTAGCTTTAGGGGATGGGGTGGGCAAGTGGGAAAGAGTTTCTCTCCATCCAATCTGAACCATCAAGACATGTCAAACGAAGCTAATATAAATGTCAGCATGCAGCTTTCTGTAGTGAAATCTGAGGTCGCTGTAATGCAGCTTATTTTCCTTCTTCCAGCTCCATGGATGCTATCCGCTGATGTGTCTGACAAGTATTTTCTACGCCAAAATAAAAGCTATCTCAGCAGTTCTTCTGAGTGAACTGCAATGTGCGTGCATGTGTGTGTGTGTGTGTGTGTGTGTGTGTGTGTGTGTGTGCATGCCTGTGGAATTCACCACGTCAGTCACATTCTTCTCTTGGCTGCAAGAGAACAGGTCTCCGTGGGCTCCCAAACCACCAGGCTGGAAGCCCTGGAGCTGTCTCCAGGAGCCATCACATTGGCTCATAATGACCGCTAGAGGATGGAGTTATATAGACATCCAGTGGAGGAATTAATTAGGGGGAACATGAANTCCCTGTAGGGATACACTGAAGATTTAACACCTCCCTCATGAATACTCTGCCATTAGAGTGAGAAGGCAGCCCTGCTGGCAACACAGAGCAGTGGGTCTGTTCTAAGTAACAATAGCCTGCTTGTGAGGCNCACCTGATTAAACCACTCAGCCAAGAGATGCCCTTGTCAGCCATAGGTTATCATCCATGGCAGGGCACCAAATGCAAGGCAGCCAACCTTTGACTGATGGGTTGTTGNTTTTTTGTTGTTGCTGTTGTTTTGGTTTTTTGGTCACTTGTTTTATTATTTCTTTTATCTATTTTATTTCCTTAGCCTGATTTTGGAGGCCCAATAGTGAAATACAGTGACTCCAGAGGAGACCGTGCTCAGGCAAGAGGGCATACACCTGACACAGCCTGTCAAATCCCCATCTGAATATTTTCAATCAGCAGCAACTAGGAGTGATTTAAGAGACTACCTTCAAGTTCTCCAAGACACTCTCATTTCCAGCACAGGTGCTATCCCCAAAGTGAAGGTTGATCCGTGGTGTTAGGAGCTATGTCAAGCCTTTNGTACAGTTCAGGTGAGTCTATTAATGTCCTTTATGATTCTATGTCATGCACGTCACCCTTTTAAAGTGTATTACTATTATTGTGCATCTTCTCCCTGACAGATGCATGTGGATGGTAGATAAGCAGAGGGAATACAACTCAAAAGGAAAATGATGGGGAAAGGAAGGAAGAAAGAAAGGAGGGAGGGAGGGAAGGAGGGAGGGATGGCGGGAGGGAGGGAGGGAGCGAGGCAGGCAAGCTTAAAGTGACATAAATCCTACAGTAGATGACTTCCACAATATATTTATGAGACCTACAGAGAAATCATTTGAGTTGACGCTTGTTAATAAAATTATTGGAAATAGGGCTGGTGAGATGGCTCAGCAGGGAAAAGCACAAGTGAGTCTGAAGACTAGGTTTGATCCTGGGAACCCAGTGTGGAAGGAGAGAACTGGATCCTGAGTCTTTGCCTTGGAAGTTGTCTTTGGACTGCCACACAAGCTCTGTGGCACTTGTGTGCCCACACTTATGCATGCATAACACACACACACACACACACACACACACACACACTTTCTACCCAGCTTCTCTCCCTGCACCAGCACCCCTTTAGAAACTCTCCCCTGCTAATTGAACCCTGATGACAGTCAGATGAGAATGAAGGGCTCTCATCTTATTGAGAATTCAAGTCAAGAGCAGCAGGCAAGCCACAAAAAGGTTAATCACTGGGTTCACAGACCTGTCTCTTGCACCCAAAGGTTTGGAGGAGTACAGAGCTATCATTGTTGAACTTGGTATTTTAAAGCAGCAATGCATTCCAACTGTCAAGTACAGGCATTTGAAGAATTCTTGTGACTTGATACACGGAACGTCAAAACCACAAACATGTTGGTCATTGGCTTTTGTGCAGAAGATCAAGTTGGAGATGGTGAGTGGTGATTGTGTGTATGTCACTTTGTGCAAGCGGGTTCAGGGGCTCAGCTGGGCCAGGCCCCTGGCTGTTTTTCACACAATCCCACTGAAGCACTTCCCTGAATTCTCCACCACCCCTCCTTCTCCTATCTGCCAGCTTCTCTCTCTCTCCGTGCGCTAAATCTACCAATTATTTCCTTTAAGTGTCAGCAGTACACCAGACACAACGAAGTATAACCTTTCCTTGAGTTGATGCCGTTAAACCATTACTTGAAACTGAAAGTCACAGTTGTCAATTGTGACTTCAGTCACTAATAACTGCTTCAGAAGTGCGAGCAGTGTCTGTGCTCTTAATGCTGTGGCCCAGGGCTCCAGGAATGTCTTCACAGGTCATTTAGAACCATCCATCTGATCTGTGGCAAGATCAGTCAGTCTCTCAGTCCTGGTGCTTCTTTCTCTTCCTCCAGCTGCCAGGTCCTTTATTTGTTCTCCCAGGACATACTGGGGGATGATCTTAGGCAGCCATATCAACCACTTAGCTTATAAA
>LZPO01045687.1:0-11911 GCA_001675575.1 Neotoma lepida | reverse complement strand
AGAGAAAGATACACACATGCCACACTGTATGCATTTCAAAGATGAGTTAATGGAGGCCTTAAAAGACTTGTATAATAATGTCTACTGAATCATTGGGGAAAGTAAAATGCATAGACCCCAGTTCCTGATGTGGGAAGCCCTTCATCACAACCCTATAACTTTTCTTTCATAGATGAAATTATCATCAATGCTGTAAGACCTGAGGTGTTGCCACAATTACATGGAATTAATATGTCAGCTATTGCAACTCTGGGGCACATGTAAGCCCCATCTTCAGGACATCTATAAGCATTCGGTGTAAATACAGAGGTTGTTTATTATAACCACAGAGCGTATTTTTAATGTGGTGTAGTTGTCCATCAGAAATCAAGTGTTTGAAGAAACAAAAGAGCCAAGAACCCTGATAGAGAAGCCCCTCTAGACCCCTCTTTCTGCNTTTTAGCTTGCTATTTCTTCCTACCTCTCCTGCTCTTGAGAGAACTGTGGGAATTGAAGGGCAAGGATCTGGTTGCATTTAGGGGAAAATCCTCTCCCTTTTAACATAAGAGTAATGTTGTTAGTGCGGATGCCCAGGCTCCATTCCAAGCCAGGTAATTATGCTCTGCCTCCTTCAATTCCCTCTACATTGAATCTACTCTTTCTTCCTGTCCTAAGCAGTTGTGCCACATTTCTGGGCTGCTGTTCAACATCTGCCTCGCCCACGAAGCACACTTTAAGAGGGAGCAATAACTGATTTGTTTTTCATGACTTTTTGCTNAAAGGAATGCCACATGTGTCGTGTGCTAGGGTGCTCCTTTGATTTGGGTCACAGGGCACTTTCCAATTAATAGGACTCATTGAGTTCCTGGCTTGGAAACAAGTATACAGATATTCTTTGGGAGAAAACGAGGTGTTCTATTGGCCAAAATGATTGAGTGACTACCTGTTATCACACGTCAAGGCAGCCACCAACCTCCACAGATAATGTCTTGGAGAGGACATCTCNTATCCCCTCTACTGGGAACCCAGGCTNACCCTGTGCTTACTGACCTTGAACCTTGGGTGGATCAGGTCTTTGGCCTCCTGACTTTACTTCCAAAGTGTTATTCTTACTTGATTTCTTTTCTTATTAAACATGCAAAAGTCATAGAAGGACATCAGATGTCTTCCTCTATAGCAAACCCCAGGATCTTCCTATCTCTGTCCTTGACTGACTAAGCTTTTTTTATGTGATATTGGACATTCAAACGTAGGTCATGACGCTTGGTCTGCAAACAATTTTACACNCTGAGCTATGTTCCAGCCTCCCAACTCCTTTCACACAGTTCCCCAAACATTCACCTCAGATGCTCCCATCTCTGGAACCCTGAAAAGGATCAGCATCCTTTCTGTATTTCTAGTATTTCCTTTTTTTCCTCATGTCTTTCCCAGTTCCCCAGGATCTCACCTGTATAAAAATTGACTAATATCACTGCTGTTAATTTTTTTTCTTGCCGTAGTGGCAATTGAACACAGGCTGTCATACATTATATATACAGTCATAATAACAGTGAGCTATACTCTCAACTTCTTAGTCCTAACTGTAACTACATGGTAACTTGTTAAAAGGAACATTGACAAATTGAATTGAAAAATGGAGGATTTATGCCAGGGAAATTCATTATTTACCCTTGGGAGGTAAGTGAACCAAAGTGAAAAAGAAGAAAAACAAACTTTTCCTCAATAGGACATGGAGCCATCCAGCAAACATACAATTGTTAGTTTCATGTGAAAGAGAAAGAGTTCCATTGCAACATTAATAAGATTTGTAATTTACTCATCAAAATATTTATTTATCAGCATAGCATGAAAGCGTACATGCTAGGAGACAATTTGATGATAGTCATGATCTTTAAAAAGACTTTCCTTCCAGGTGTACCTTATATCCAAAACAAAACACGGGCCTATGAGAGGGCTCATCAGGCAAATGGACCTGTGGCCATGCTCAAGGACCTGAGTTTAATCCTTGGGTCCTGCCTGGTGGAAGGAAAGAACTGACTCCCACAAGTTGGTCTCTGACCTCCGCATGTGCTGTGGTATATGCACCCATACCGACACACAATGCACCTCTCCCCACACAAATAGACAAATAAAAATGTAATATAAATGAATAAAGCAAAACCGGTACACATCAGGAGGCTGTCTGTGCAACAGATGTGAAGATAATTTGATCGGCAAAACAATCCTCTTTTGCAGCAGGGTTTCTTAACAGATATTCAGAAAGCACCAATTGCTCTTTAAAAAGAGAAAACTGACTTTATGGCACAGTAAGTAGAGACACTTCAGATGCAAGCTTTGTATCTCACTAGTTAACAAGCATGATACAGCTTTGGGGGGGAGAAAATAGTATCTCAATTCATTTGGGTTTCTACTACAGAAATAAGGTTGAGTTATAAATAACAAAAATATTTTCGTAACTCTGGAGGCTTTGATATTTAAAAAAGAAAGATGCTTACAGATTCACTATCTGGAGAGACCTTAGTCTTTGGTTCATAGGTAACTACCTTCTTGAGGAGCCCTCACTTTTGGGAAGGGATAGGGATGCCTTCCAAGGTCTCCTTTATAAGGATGCTAATCTTATGCATGAAGGCTCCACCTTCATAGCATAACAGGACTNAAAGACCCCACTTCCTAATATCATCACATAGAGGCATCAGGAGTTTAACACAGATCTTGTAGGCATGCCAGCATTCATCTACTATAGAAGGCAAGGAAATCATTAACATGCAAAGATGCCAGCCATCCTGTGGGTCCATCAGCAAGGAAAGTATTGCATTAACTGTGCAATTATAATCATAGCAGGTTGACATAATATAACTTAGAGTAGGTTTGCAAAAATTATGTTAAAGCCAGATGTGGTGACACATGCCTTTAATCCCAGTAATTGGGAAGCAGAGGCAGGAAGTTCGCTGTGAGGTCTACATAGTGAGTTCTAGGTCAGCTGNGCTATGTAGAGAGACCCTGTTTCAAAATTTTTTNTTGTTGTTGTTGCAATAAGTCTATGAATCTTTTGAAGTTTTCGTTGGGGGACCAAAGCTCATTCTCTTCAAACTGCAGTCATTTAATGCCTTAAAGTTGTTTTTACATGAATTAGAGAGTTTGGTAGATGCAATGTCAGTTACAAAACCACACTCTTGCCTCCCGTCTAATTTTGTCTTAGCAGCTCTTTTAAACTGCTAAATCTGGTCTTAAAGAATGATGATTTTGTTCTCTGATGGTGTTAAACAGCTGCCGCTTCTCTGATGAAAGCCCATTTCCCATTTTATGTCTGCAAGATGTTGGCTACATCAGGCCCAGGGAAGGAGGCAGCTGAGAAGTCTCTCGCTGCTGAAAACATTAAAGGAAAGGGCAAGAGGCCTTCCTTAGAGGCAGCCATCTCCTNCAANGGGGAATGGAGGAGAGATTACAGCAAAACAACCCTGAAACCATGCTTTCAAGACCTATGAACTCAGCCTTACCATTAAAACTGTCTGGTAACTCCAAGGAAGTGAAGCACCTGTAAACATCACGACACACATGCATTGTTGTTCCCTGTCTGGAAAGGAAAACAGCCCACCTGCAGAGAATTTAGCCTTGGCTTAGCCTTGCAAGGCAGCAGTGTTTGTGTCGGGGAAGGATTTTGGTTAAGTGTGAGGCTACTGATCACTCTTCTGTAGCCCTGCCCAAGGTTACAAATGAGAAGTTTTAACTTCCCAACTTCATTTTAGAAACCAGAGGAGCCTGTTTAGCCTTCTGCCTATTNGACTAGACCTGAGGTGATTCTAGATGCTCTGGGTGGAAATAGCTCTCTGGCTGTATACTAGCCTTAGTGGGCCATCCTCAATACTAGATGATTCTGCATGTCTTCTATGGGAGTATGGCTTTGTTTCCCTGGAAGATAGGGAATCAATTTTAGACAGGGCTNGCTAGCACACCTGCACTCTCTGAGGTCCCTGCAGATGGAAGTAAAGTGCTTTGTGAAACTTTAAACTATTCCATGCCTGACTTCTTTTTATGAACCGTGAATCTGAGTCTGTAGGGGCTAAGGGAGAAGTGGGGGGTCATTGCATTGTCTTAATAATACTGCTGTTTTGATTGGTAAATATTGGGCATCTTCCACTTACTGTTCCACTCCTTGGAAAACCATTTCCCACCTCTACACACAGCAATAGCCTGACCCTGCCTCAGCGGATGGTCCCCAGACTCCATCACATCCTAATGCACCCTCATTCTCAGGGAGGTGGTACCACTATCCTATTATTTATGCAAGTACTTTTAGGATTACCCCAGACTTAAAGCTAATGAAGTCACCTGTCATGGGGAGCACTGATTTTTTTCTCTCCCTTTTCTGGAAAGCCTCTTGTGCCCACTTCTTTTAGAACATCTTCCTTTCTAGAAGTTTTGGAGAGTTGAACAACAGAGGGCTCAGCCATTGTGAAATCATAAGCTGCTGGAGTGCTCCAAGCTCAGACTGATGATGCTGGAACTCAGATCTTAAGCCAGCAAATGATACACGCCCTTTGAATATGAAAGTCTCATACCTGAGAGTCCATTATCCACGGGCTAATGTTAGCTGTTTTCATAATATCACTGCTCGTGGCTTTAATTCAATAGCATGTGTTGAATCTGGTTCACACAGGCCCCATTATTTTGTTGTGTTTCCTTTTTTTGTCCCATTAAAGATTTTTTTGTGATTATAAGATTATTCTAAAGGGCATTTGTCTCCTTTCCATGGCATGCTTGTTGTGTTTTTATGTGAACAAAACAATATTTAAATACAATCTGACTGGAAAGAGTTCTCTGGACACAGAATATGTGAGAATTTAGGGTATGAATGTGGATATCTTACTTTCTTAATCATCCTGTGGGGGGTCCAGGTTTNACTTTCTTCCCAGCGTGTTTCCACTTTAATCATTGTCAAATTGAGGATGTGGGTGTGTGCTAGACAAAACAAGGGCCTGGATTTGGAGCCATTGGAACCTAGATTAATTTCTGCCATTAATTAAACTAGTTGACACCAAGGAAGTCTCTTTATTTGTGCTTAAAGTTGCTCACCAGTGAATTAACAGAGTTGGANTGGTACTCTCAGCTTCCTGCCAGTAATAAGAGTCTAGGACACACTGATGCTCTTCTCCTTTTCTAATGGCATAAATAATGAGCACGCTTAGTGTTTTCTACATCACCTCACTCGGACTTTACAGACACTCTAACAGGTAAACAATGTGGACGGAAGATCCCCACCAGCTTACAGCTCGGAAAATCAGAACAATTAGAGATTTGTGAATTACCCATCTGGATCATCACTCCAATTTCAAAACTGAAACACTGGTTTATGGAAGTCATTTCTTCTGCCTCTGTTGCAGGTGTTAACATCCAAATGCATTGGCTGAGCTTGGCATCCTGGTGTGAAATGATGGTTCTGCACTTAGTTGTTAAGCACATGTGTTTGTGTGTAAATGTAAATATGTGCATAACACAGTGGGAGGCAGCATGGGTGTGCTCAGGCTGGTGGAGGACTAGGGAAGAGAACAGAATTCCCCACTCGCCTCCAGAAAGAAAGTAAGTGAAGAAAGATAACGTTTATTAACTAGCCAACCTGTACCGCCTTAGTTAATCTTCACATCAATCCTGTATGGAGGCTGTAATAACCTTCCTATTCTACAGATGCAGAAACCTGAGCTCAATATGGTAATTTGGATGGCTCAGTTTCTCATGATTCTCAGCATGGCAAGTCTCTACAGAATCCTCAGTGATTCACTCTGCAGTTCATTAGCTCCACAAGTTTTTAAATGAGCACCTAGTGCATGACAATCTCTTTGCCAAGCAATGAAGAAACATTCACAAAATGTCTTTGACCTCCAGGGTTGACATCCTGCAATTGCAATTGCATTCTTGCAATCTACGGCTTTCAAAAAGGAAGTGGGTGATTTTGAGAGATCAGACGTGAGGGGACAGATGTAGTCATGGATATGTTAGTAAATGTTTACTGACAGTCAGATGTGGTATGGATGGCGAAACCCTTGTTTGTAGAACTTTGGGTAATTTCTAGGTGTAAATGTATATACATAGTCTTTCTTGACGGTAGTGACATCATCATATATTGGGAAGTAATGCTTACAGTTTCCTCTACCAGATGAGCTAGCTTCTACATTCAGTGGCATGGAAAAGAAACTATGGTCATACAAAGACCTTTCTGATTGCTAACATAATGACACTGACTTTTCCACCTGTACAGTATTATCTAGCATCTGTCTCTTATACACATCTAGATGTGTATAAGAGACAGCCCAAAACCGCACCCTCAGTGACCTACCTCTACCAGGCATGCCTCCTGCCAAAGGTTCTTCAGCTTCCCTAAGCAGCATGGCCAGCTGGTGACCACATGTTTCTCTGGGGTACATTTAGAATTCAAACTATAACATAAAGGAGGCATAATTCAGTTGGTTGGAGAATAAAAATGAGACAAAGGTTACATTCTTTTAGTTTTGTGTCCTTGCCATCTACTGTCAATAAATGCCCCTCTGAAGACCATGGCATGCCATTTTTATGCATCCAAGTACAAAAGGATGAAAGAGTCCACCCATAGAAGGCTTCAACACACAAGTCAATAACATCACTTTCATATTCCAAAGCCAGCATCCATCTTTATACAAGTGNTGATTCTCCTTAGGGAAAAATCGATATTCCACAGACATTAAAAAATGATGCCACTGAAACACCTTGGTGTTAAGACTGGAAGCCAGTGGGCAATCAGCTTCTCATGCATCCATAACAAATTGACGGCAGCTGGACTGCCACTAGTTAGAACACTGAAATNAGGCATGTGAAATGAGGCTGTCCATAAAGATTTTAAACCTATTCTTGTTCACTGTTTCATATGAGCAGGTCAAAATTCAAGTGAACATGCAGTGCAAGGGGCATGACACTCCACCTCACAGGTGAAGGAGGAGAATGGATTGCTGTTGGGCCTCAAGCAGTGAAACTGTCTCTTATACACATCTAGATGTGTATAAGAGACAGACATAAAGGAGGCATAATTCAGTTGGTTGGAGAATAAAAATGAGACAAAGGTTACATTCTTTTAGTTTTGTGTCCTTGCCATCTACTGTCAATAAATGCCCCTCTGAAGACCATGGCATGCCATTTTTATGCATCCAAGTACAAAAGGATGAAAGAGTCCACCCATAGAAGGCTTCAACACACAAGTCAATAACATCACTTTCATATTCCAAAGCCAGCATCCATCTTTATACAAGTGNTGATTCTCCTTAGGGAAAAATCGATATTCCACAGACATTAAAAAATGATGCCACTGAAACACCTTGGTGTTAAGACTGGAAGCCAGTGGGCAATCAGCTTCTCATGCATCCATAACAAATTGACGGCAGCTGGACTGCCACTAGTTAGAACACTGAAATNAGGCATGTGAAATGAGGCTGTCCATAAAGATTTTAAACCTATTCTTGTTCACTGTTTCATATGAGCAGGTCAAAATTCAAGTGAACATGCAGTGCAAGGGGCATGACACTCCACCTCACAGGTGAAGGAGGAGAATGGATTGCTGTTGGGCCTCAAGCAGTGAAAGGTACGGATAGATGCGGTCCATCAATTAAGGATGTTCAGTATGTCCCAGGTACTCACTGATAGCCAGCATTTTATNAGACACTGTGAGCAAAGCAAAGTTACNAGTTTTCNTTCTTTTACTTTAGGAGAAGNTCTGGAACACTCAGTGGCTCACCGGGCTNGTCAGAATTTAACCATATATTAAGATAAAAGGTCACTATTCTGATAGTAGCTGTATCCTCACCCCACCTCTTTCACCACGGCACCCCTGAGAGACCACTTCAAGTTCTTTGATCTCCATCACCTCATCTACCTCACCTGCTTTGAAGATTTTGTCATNTACCTGATATGGAGCAGCAATTTAATTTATGGAGAATTTATTAGCATTATTTTCATTCAATTGCAATGTAGGGGATAGGGGACATAATACAGGGGATAGAAATCCATTGGAGATTGGAACCGAGGTTGAAAACTTAATCTTGCCCAAGAATCTTCAATAAAATCTCATTCTTTTGTTTTAATTAGATTTGTGGTCTTGGAATCACACCACTTATGTCCATCAACGTGTCATGTATGCTGAGTTGCAATAGCAGACTTTCCAGTTAATATACCCGAACTTTACACACTTAAATACATAGTGTGTCCAGTTGTCTGGNATTCAAGAATGAGCTCAAATAAATCTCAATTGAAAAATGAATAATATGTGCATATATGTGTATATGTGAAGTAATTTGACCTTATCCAAGTCATCTCTTCCACTTCCCTTCTGCTACTCCCTTCCCTCTTCTCAAAGCTATCTTTGTGAATCTGGTTTATGGTCATTATAACTCCTTGATTTTTCACACATTTTTTCAAGATTTACTGACTATAATTAATCTACCTAATCATTGCTACATTTCTGTGAAGATAGGAATGAGTTTTCCTATTCCACTGAAAATAAACTAACATCAAACAAAGCAGGCATTCAATAACTGATCTGAGATTGATTCCATAGTATTATTTGTTTTAGAACCATTGTTGCCCAATCCCTCTGGAGGTAGATATTATAAGTAGCTATTCCTGTACACAATACTTAACAAAGCTGGCAATAATTCAGAATTAGAATTACATTTTTGCATTCTAACAATTGTCATCATTTATACACATCTGCATTTTCCCCAAATAATCTGAAATTTCTAACATTTTTACCCTAGTTATTAAAATTCTTTTAAAATTAAAACACCTGGTGGGAGATTAGTGGTAGTTCCCAATGTGTATTTAACATTAAGTAAACATATTCTTGTGTGGTGAAGAAGCCAAATGTGATAAAACTCACTAGATAGCATCACCGAGATCTCAGGACACCGAATCTCCTGCCCACTGGTATGTATTTGAGTTATTATAGACATTTGTCAATTGTACCATATTTTTAAAATAAAATTGGAATCTTGTTTCACACATGGGAGCAGAATTTCTGGGTCAATAGGCCCTTAAGTGCCATAAGTTGCAATATACATGGCAGAAGACACTTGTCCAAGACTTGATGATCAATTCAGATAAGAATCTGACTTGAGGACTAAACAAATGTGAATGTATTGGATGTAAAAGATGAAGTCCAGGTTTAGCACACTGATGTGGTTAACAACACCTCTGTGGAATGATGCTTTGGGACCAGCATCCAGACTATCATTTCCAAATCTTCATATTGAGTCCCCTTGGATGAAAACTAGACAAGTAAAATATAGCTTCCACTGCACCACCAGAACCTACCACCCAGCAAGCTCATTCTGAGAAGGGAGGATTTACAAAGCATTCCACACATTTGATCACAGCTCTCAAGGATTTTAGAATAGATGCATGAGCTTCCTACCACCCATTCTAAGGGAGTCAACAGACAGGTACCTGGGCATCTACTCTTTGTCATCATTGCTCAGGTGAAGATGGGGTAATAGTGGGCATTTAGACAGATAAGATTCCTGTTTCACACAGTTGAGCTGCAGAGAGGATAACATCAGTCTGTGCCCAGGGCTAGTAGTGAAGTAAAACACAGCTATGAAATAGGGAATTGCTTAGTAAGAGGTTTTAGATGAGATATCAATGGCTTCTTNGAGTTAACACCTGAAGTGAGGCACCCTCCACATACATACAGAAGAAGAAATCAGGCTTGAGAAGAGCAGGGGAATCTTTCCCAATACAGTAAGGAGAGCCACCTGAAAAGACCTGAGATAGAATTGGGCAGCATGTGACCAAGAACCCGGAGAAGGAGACTGGCAGGTGGCTGGTGTGTTCTGAGTGAGGAAGATGAGAAAGAATGTTTGCTCATAGAGATTGACAGATGAGGCAAGGTCCATTCACAGATGACCTGAGCCCTCAGGAGTTAGGAGTATATTCCCAGTGCAATGGAAAATATCTCTGAAATAGTTTAAGAAGAAAAGTGACAGGATCTGTTTCATAAACTATTGGCAGAAATATAAACAGATACTATGAAAACAGATAACTGGTGCTGGCCAATGAAATTAAGATACATCCGTGGAAATTCTATAACAAAAGAAGTGACAGCATTATCCTGAAAGACAGTTCTATCATTTCCTTGGCCTGTTTGGGTTGGTTTTCTGAATATTAGCTGGACATGTGATTGCTTCAGATTGTAACTAGGGAAGGAGATAGAAGGGTCTCTCTGGCTGTTCCAAACCATCACTATGTTCAGAGGGAAAGATAAGAAGTAGTATTATTAATAAGATCCTTAGCATGCCTGAACAGGAGCAGCCCTTCATCTTCATGTTTTGTCTGCAGAGCCCACTCAAAGCAAATGCAGAGAAACTGTAGAGGATACCTCATGTGGGCCAGTATTTGGGCCTTTTGCTGTGCAGTTGCCCATAGCAAGATCAAGCATCTTGTCTCCACAAAGTTTCACCAGTCTGGGCCCATGGGGGTCATTAGGAGTTAAGTTGCTTCCTGGGGGTNTGCACAGCAGTGTCATGGAAGCTGCATACAGTGAGGAGGGGGCTTCTGAAAGTGGAGGAGGGGGTTCTTAGATGACAGGTTGCCGAATCTGGAACCCTGACACTTGTGAAGTACTCTGTCAGGAACATTAAGTCTCCAAAAGTGATAAAGCTTCAATTTGCTAGTCCATTAGACTAATTACTGCAATAATTAAGTAACTACTTGATTAGAACTAATGGGTACCTAATTATCCAGGAGAAAAGTATCAGGTGGCAATTATCAGGTGGCAATTAATAGACTGGAGTTAATGTCTTAGCACCGTCTTTGTATGAATTCATAAGCAAGGTAAAGAAAACAAACAATAACTTATTAATATTTATTGGTGCCACAGTGTTTTTCAGCTTGTTTCATTTACACAGAACCAATTAGTGGGGAGCCCATTCGACTTGCTGGCTATAAAGGGATTGAGACAGAGTTAGCTTGTTAAAGGTACAGAATCTCATTAGCAATAACGACTAACATTTAACCGGAATCAACCCCTTGATTTCAGCTTTGTTGCTGTAAATCTGTTGAAAAGGGATCGCAGAGGTGAAAAATCAATAGTCATGATAAAATCTGTGGGAAATTGGCTAAGATATTGAAATCAGGGCCTTATNAAAGATTTTTCTTGGTCNACTGAAAACCTCTCATCTGTTTTTCTCACTGATATTTTTAAATATCTGGGGAGAGCAATGAATGGGGGGAGATTTAACTTAGGAAAAGGATACTTCTGAGCACATGTCACTGGAACCGTGGTCCCCACAGTAGGAGTAGTGATGTCACTTGAACACTTGCCATTAAGCATGGCCTGTGACCTACAACTAATATCCGGAAACATTCAATGAGAAGATAGATGTTAGAGTATCATCTATCTATCCATCTNCAGTCACATACAGAGATAGCCCTGCCTTGTACAAAACCACTTCCTAAAGTCTTGTGGGGACTTCAGAGTGCATCATTCAAATTGAGGGGACAAAGCAGGTCAGCAGCTGTTTATTTATGGACTTAGGAAAGCATTTGCTCCAAAGGTCAGAGGCCTCTGGGTAAACAAGAACAAGAACAAGAGAAGGGAATGAGGAGAGTGAAGCCACCTCCTTCCAGAGCATGCCAAATCCAGCATGGGCACCATGCACTTCAGGTGCATAATGCAAGAGAAAGTTACATGCCTATAATCTGCTTGGCTTGGTTCAAATGAAGACTTTTTCAAGACAATCGTTTCTAAAAATGGAGGAGAGGGCTAGACTTGTGTTAAATTTATTAACATTTTAAAAGTCATATAATTAACCCTGAAGTAGAGGAAAAACCTCATCTCCTTTTATTGTATTTCCTTGCCAAGTATAAATAATTGAGATAGGTCTTAATCATATTTTAGAGGAAAAAATGCAATCAC
>LZPO01045686.1:7660-22660 GCA_001675575.1 Neotoma lepida | reverse complement strand
ACCACTTATATACATCAAAGTAAATAAATCTTTACAAAAAGAATCAGAAGTTGGATCATCCACCTTAGAGTGCAATCTTGTTCTCCTCAGGCCCTTGCCGCATTGGTGGAAGCCTGTCTCTACTAGTCAGGGCAATGGTGGTCGTTCCACATCTAACATCTAATCAGCAAACAACCTCATGTACACATCCAGAAATGATGCTTTGCCACTTCACAAGGTATCCTTGATCCAGTCAATTTGACACATGAAATTAATTATCACACTGGGTTAAAGTAGAACAGACAACATGTAAATTAAGGAAGAACACAACATTCTCTTGGATCTGAAATAGGTTTTCATGGGACGTCCTGTAATTACTCTACATATACTATCATAGGCTATATATCCTGGACAGAAAGAACTAGGTAAATGTAGCACTAGAATTTATTCGCCCCTTTGTGGCTGGCCCTGAAAAGAAAGCAACAGGTAAGAAATTGTCCAACACATGTGGTCATCCTGGTGCCTTGCTAGTGCCTTCATAAAAAGGAAACTTACAGAAGCCAGAGAATGTGATACCTTAACTTACCGTGTGATACAGTGTTCATCCCCCATAAACACATTCAGCACTGCAAGCCCACACCCCTTAGTGCTTATAATTGCTGTGCTCACTAGGTGAAAAGCAGCTTGTTTACAGAAGCCTCAGTGTGCCTCAGTGTGCTATCTGCTTCTGTTCCATGAGAGAAATTAGTATGCAATGAATCTTTCATACACCATCAACATACTCTGTTTTATAATCTTTTTAATGTTTTTTAATGATAATAATCCAAACTGAAAAGTTCAAAGCACTCAGTAATTATTATTATACGGTCCTGGCATGGTGATTACTAGGCTCTTCCTGGCTGCTCATGCTTTGTTTACATTGTGCTTTGCCACGTGGATTAATCTATATTCAAATCAGAGGCCTGGGAGAGAATGAGAACTGCTCTCCCTACTATAAATCACTACTGTGCTAAACTCCCCAGGGAATGTCTGATGGCTGTATGGCTTATCTATACTATAAAGATCACACAGAGAAGAAAACTTACATGTATGAACACACAACTCAATATATACATGAAATTCCTTTCTCCACATAGGAAGAGTGGGACAGATAGGACAGATTCACACACTTAGTGAAAAATAATGAAGCTCTGCCTTGAGAAAGGTGTCATCACACAGACTAGGTGTCCTAAGAAGGAAGATGTCCCTTTTCTCTCCAATCCTCTCGACAACTGCTTCTTGATATAAGTTTGCTGAGTTCTCATGACATATTTAGAACTTTTAGAAGCACAACACTTGCAATAACCACGTTCAGTCTGTATTTGAGGGTAAAATAAACATTTTGAAAACTATGATTTACAATATAGTCCTAGTTTCTAGCCAAGAACCTTAGACTTTCTGGTTTAAATGCCTTAGAGAAGTCATGGGTGAACTTTGAATTTAATTGTCTTATAGGCTATTTTAGTATCATTACAATGTTATATCTATAAAATTATTAAACTCAACATTCCTAATGAAAACAAAATGCAAACACACACACACATATATACACAGAGGATAGTTTCTTATGCCACTCTGGCCACTGTTGAATGCCAAATCTTCTGGCCAATCAGTGTTGGAACTACAAGTCTATGTGACCATAACCTGCAAAAACAGGATTTTGGATGGCTTGATTAAGGTTCCATTTTTCTCTTTGAATTGCAGGTGAGACACATAGGTCTTTCTCTTTCTGCTTAACAAAAATGAATAAAGGCCATCGTTAATTTAAATTTTTCTGTACACAGTATATGGGTGGAGGACAGAGGACAACTTATGGCAGTCAGTCCCTTCCTTGAACTCAGGCCCTCAGGCTTAAACTCAGGTGTGTTACTTGTTGAGCCATTTCCAAGGCTGGAAAGCCATCATTCTTCATGTTCACAATTGAAAATGACTGGGAGGGGGTATGAGAATCTTTTATTTGACCCCTGAGAACTATTTTTATGCAACTAGGAGATATATCAATAACCAGTTGCAAAGCCTTAAAACAAACACACCACCAGGAGTATGCCCTGGCAGTGCTATTGACTACAGAAGGCCCTTCAGGGCCTACAAAGTTATTCTGACATGGCTAACTACTCTACAAAGGTATTTAAAACAACACATACAATACATAACTATCATGTTTCATCACACTCAAGAATCATTCAAACCCAAAGACACTAACATTAAAAAAAACCAAACCCATACATGTCTCGTAGAGTAGGTGGAATACACATGTGAAGCTGCAGCCTTGGAGGTTATGTAGTGCGTTATTTCAATGATTTGTCCCAAATTATGATTTACTTCCAACTGCCCCATAAATGCAGCCCATGGCTGAGTCTATGTTGGAGCGCACCTGGAGCACAAATTCAGCAAGTGTTTGGTGTGACACTGCCTCTGTGATCTCGGTATTTTAGGAGTGTGATTTGCACATGTAATTCATATTCCTAAGCATTTTACCTTTTTAATAAGATCTTAGGTGAGAGTCAGAACTCTAGAGAGAAACTGTCACATCGAGATATGACATGATATGATAGTTGATTTTCATATGTTTACTGTGTTGAATTTTCTTTCTTCTTTGTTTTCCTTTCTCTAAGTGTTTTTTCTCTTTTGATTTGATTTCATTTGTCCTGTGATGATTTTTAAAAATTAAGGCACTTTACCATAATAAAATTCCCTACTTTGTAAAATATGTAATTTAGTGCACTTTATCATAATCATCGACATGTACAATGGTCACTATTATCTAGTTCCAGAGCATTTAGATCACCCTTTAAAGAAATTGAGATCCATTCGACCTCATTCCTCATCTCTCTCCCTCTTTCTTGCTCTCTCCTGTACCCCTCAGCAACTCCCTGGCAATCACTCATATTTATGTCTCTTTAATATAAATGAACTCATTCAATGTGTGGCTTCTGTATCTTGCTTTTCTTTTCAAGCCCCATCCATGAGGTGGCAAATGTCAGCACTTCATCTATTTTCAAGACTGAAGTCTATGAATAAACTGTTCATAGTGGTGACACTCACTGCTTCTAATTTGAAGTTACTGAATAACCCAATAATAACTGAACACTGATAGATCAGTTTTGTGTGTACATCCTTGGGGGTAGGGGTGCAATTGCTAGATTAACACCTTAAAGTAGAATTGGTCGATGATATGGGTACTTTAGGTTCAACTTCCTCAGGCTGCTAAACCATTTTTCCAATGTTATTATTTTACATTGATACCAGTAACAGAAGAAGGTTCAAACATCTCTGTATCAGTACTTGTCTTTTCTTTTTATTATTATAGGTCATCATAGTGAGTGCAAAATAATTTGTTTGTGGTTTTCATTTGCAGTCCTCCCAAAGTTAATTAGGCTTAGCATCTGCTATGCCTTCTGGTTATCCTCTTTGGAAGATGGATGCATAATCTTATATGTTAACTTGACTGAACTGAGGGAAGGATGCCCTGAGAGCAGGTAAACATTAAACATTATTTGTGTGTTGTGTATCTTTTGTTACTTTTGAGTAATAAAGTATCTTTTGAATAACAAAGATCAATCCACTGTGGCCTGAACAGAATAATACCACATACATATTCTGCTTTAGCTGGGACTTCCATCTTCTGTCCACAACGAGGCTGCTGGTTCAGGGCCTTAAGAAGTCACCACTGGTTACCCTGAGTCTTCAGCTTGCAGACTATATGGTTCCTCAATCTCTACTGATACATAAGCCAAACTTAAAACAAGTCTCTCTGTCTCTCAACTCGTATCTCTTATTGGTTCTACTTTTCTGGAGAACCCTGACAAATATAGATTTTGAATTGAGAATTGAGTGTTACCATAACAGATACCTAAAATATTGAAGTAGCTTTGGAACTGGATGATGGATGAAGACTGGAAAAAATTTTGAGGTGCATGCTAGAAAAATCTAGATTGCTGTAAACAAAAACTTGAAAAGTGACTGTGGTTAGGGCTCAGAAGAGAAGAAACATGGAGAAAAATCCAATCTCTTGAGGAGTACCTAAGGGATCACGAGATGAATGTTGGTAGCAATATGGATGGGCGGGGCTTAGACTAAACTGAGTATGCTACTAATCATTGTAGGAAAGTCATCTTTGTTATAAAATGAACTTCATAGCCAGAAACTGTGAAGCAATATGCAGTCATGCCCACCTGCCTGCACTCCACTACTCTTTCTTTCATGCACACACAGGCTGCAGCCAGCTCTCCCGAAGCATGCTTATCTGTCAATGCTGTTTTTCCAACAGTGATGACCATTTTGTGTTATATATGGGTGATTCTTATTTATTTTTACATTATTATTACATGTGTATACTACTCATTGATGTTATTATTATAATTGTTTTGGGGTGCTACAGACCATGCCCACATAAAGTGAAACAGTTTATCAATAAACTGTGTGGTCTGTCTATTCTACCAATCAGCCACTCCCTCATCTCTTCTTAGATCTCTCTATTCTCCAAGACACACAAGTCTTGAAATTAGCCAAAATGGCCTCTAAATGTTCCAGAAGAAGGTAGAGCGGAACACCCTTCCCTTAAACAAAAACTAGACATGATTGATGTAATGAAGAAGATATGTCTTTCCTGTCAGAGACCTGACCAACTCATGAGGGAAAAGAAAAGTTCTTAAAGGAAAAGAAAGTGTTACTCCTAAAGTTAGGTAGCTAGACAAGCATTACAGGGCTTGGAAGCCACAAGGCTGTATCCTTCCCTTCAACTTTGGATCCTGCTTCCTGTTTCTTTGGATTTCAATCACCAGGTGAAAAGAGGGGGCTATCTGGGCTTTGCTGACCCCACTAAAGGAATCTACTTTCTTTTGGTCAAAAAGGACAACCTAAGTTCCACCCCTGGCTCTGGGTGCCCTGCCATCCTAAACTTCCCAAAACATGATACACTACTGTCTTTTCCTTTTATGAATTAATCCAGCTGGGACTGCCAATCACCTGGCCAGGAATGCATACACACCACCTAGCTTTTTAAAAAGTTTATACGAAGACGTGCTAAGGAGGAGGGAGGACTGAGTGTCTCTCATGCGGTGATGTACTTATACTTCCCGGAAGTTTCTCCCTGTGTGCAGCTGACCACAACACTTCCAATATGATGAAGCCTGTCTGTCAGAAAAGCATTACTTTCACCTTTTCTTTTTTTTCTTTTAAATATTTTTATTTTATTATTTTTTAGGGGGTATCTTTCTTTCTTTCTTTTTTATTTAAAATTTTTTCATTTTACATACTAACCACTGTTTTCCCTCCCTCCTCTCCTCCTGTTCCCTCCCCTCAACTCCCATCTATCCTCCCCCATCCACTCCTCCTCCATCTCCACACAGAAAGAGGCAGGCCTCCAGTGGGCTTGAACACAGCATGGCACATCAAGTTGAGGTAGGTCCTAGCTCCTCCCCTTGCATCAAGGCACTATGGCCATTTTTATTCAAAACTGCCACACTATACATAGCTTTGGAAGGTGGTAGAACCTTTAGGAGGTGAAATCCTGCTGGAGGAAGTGAATCATGGGGGTGGGCNTTGGGGTTTGATAGCTTGGCCTAACTTGTCAATTCCTGATGTAATGTGACCAGTGTCTTAGTTAGGGTTTCTATGGCTGTGAAGAGACACTATGACCACGGCAACTCTTATAAAGGAAAACATTTAATCGGGTGGCTTACAGTTTCAGAGGTTTATTTAGTCCATTATCATTATGGCAGGACATGGCAGCATGCAGGCAGACATGGTACTGGAGAGGGAGCTGAGAGTGGAGAAGGAGCTATCTATCTCTTGATCCTGCAGGCAACAGGAAGTGGACTGAACTAGGTATAGCTTGAGCATAGGAGACCTCAAAGCCTGACACACTTTCTCCAACAAGGCCATACCTACTTCAACAAGGCCACACTTCCTAATAGTGCCACTGCCTGTGAGTTTATGGGAGCCAATTATATTCAAACCACCACACCAGCTACCTTATTCTTTGGCTACCTCACCTTCCCCATAATGGTAGAGTGTACTCTGTTTGTTTGTTGGTTGNATTCCTCAGAATGGGTAAGGCCTCCCTTGGGTAGTCAACATTAGCTGGCTAACCAAGTTGGGGCAGGACTACGCCCCTCTCCCCTGCATCAAGGCTGAGTAAGGCATCCCATTTTGGTCACTAGGCAATGTCTAACTAAGCATGCTTTCCTTGGCACTCTGGACCTTTTCCCTCTTTCCCTCGAGCCCACCCTCTTATTCTCTTTCTCCATCTCCCTCCTCTGTGAATCTGTTCTGTTGCTTTTCTCTCAAATTCTAGTAAAACTGTCCTTGGGCTTCTGTTGTATCTGTTTTTAAATTCTTTTATTAATGAGACAAAGTACTTAAAAAAAAGAAACTTTAGTTTCCCTGATAACACTGTGAACACATGGATGACAAGAAAATGGAACAGCATTCATGCTGAATACAGTAAAAATGTTAGTGATCTGAACAGATGATCAAACTAGCCACAACTCTCTCTGAAGCCAAAGCCCAATGGACTAGGGCCCAGACCCTCTTCAAGTCTACCAGTGGATAAGAGAGGCGAGGAAGTTTAAAGCCTGCAAGGGTTGATTATGAGGTTTAAAGAAAGAAGCTTCTCCATTAATGAGAGTTCAAGGAGAGTAGAAAGTGCTAAAGAAGACACTGCAGCTGAATTTCCAGACCCAAAGAAGAGTGGTTGACGGTGGCTGTATCAACAGTGAGAGCAGACCCAAAGAAGAGTGGTTGACGGTGGCTGTATCAACAGTGAGAGCAGACCTAAAGAAGAGTGGTTGACGGTGGCTGTATCAACGGTGAGAGCGGACTTAAAGAAGAGTGGTTGACGGTGCCTGTATCAACAGTGAGAGCAGACCTAAAGAAGAGTGGTTGACGGTGGCTGTATCAACAGTGAGAGCCTGTCTCTTATACACATCTAGATGTGTATAAGAGACAGCTTAAAGAAGAGTGGTTGACGGTGCCTGTATCAACAGTGAGAGCAGACCTAAAGAAGAGTGGTTGACGGTGGCTGTATCAACAGTGAGAGCAGACCTAAAGAAGAGTGGTTGAAGTGGCTGTATCAACAGTGAGAGCGGACTTAAAGAAGAGTGGTTGAAGTGGCTGTATCAACGGTGAGAGCAGACCTAAAGAAGAGTGGTTGATGGTGCCTGTATCAACGGTGAGAGCGGACCTAAAGAAGAGTGGTTGAAGTGGCTGTATCAACTGTTTGATGTGTTAACTATGAGCCTTTTCTATCAAGTGCTATAAACCTTAGGTTTATGTTTATCTCCCCATCTTGTATGCAAATGTCTTAATTCCTCCTCCACACACAACCAGTAAAACTTTGTTTACATAAAGACTACTGCATTCTCAGAACGTAAAAAGTTAAGTGGCCAATCCCTCATTCTTGCTTTCTTTTACCCTCTTTGCACCAATTCCTTGAAAATTAGCCAATCTCAAAAAACTGAGGTTGGAATCCAGCCAATGGGGAAAGACACAGGTCATTGCCTAATCCAGGCAGGTCTTCCTGCCCTGTGCTCCCTCTTTCCAGAACACCTTCTTGATCAAGAGTCGAGTTTTGCCATATCCAAACACTCCAGCTGAAGTCTCTTTCTTTGTCACCCTGAACTTAGTTCTAACAGCTAACCAATTTTCCATCAACAAACAGATTTTTCAACCAATCGTCATTATTCTTGAAGAAGATGTCATCTAAGATTTTCATAGTTAGAGAGAAGTCAGTCCTGGATTCAAAACTTTGAAGATTCTGTTATTAGAACCCAATAAACTGAATTGAGTGCTTCTTTCCATTTGCAAAGATCCTAGGGCCCTTAAGAGAGATATTAAGTTTGCCCCACGCTTTGAGAATGGAACAATAAAGCCTGCATGGCAGTAGCACATCTGCTCACAACATGGGTTACTTGATATTTTAAGCTCCTACTATGGGGGGAGGTGGTCTTTTCAAAGTATTACTGATCTTGCCAATGCATCTGGTCCCCCAGGACCTTTAATGGAGACATACAGTGAGATTCACATTGTTTCCACAGTGCAGCCCATGGATCAAGGAATGCTTTTGGCTTTCAAGTCTTATTATTTAAGACATATACTTCATATGGCAACAGCTACCATAGGTAATGACTCTTTTAATGGATTGGGGCAGAGTACATTGAAAATCTTCTAGAGAAGATTAATCATTCCAGACTCCATTAAAAATGCTGGCAATTCATAGGAGGATATGAAAATATATCACTGTTAACAGGTGATTTGGGGAAGTGGATTCCAACTGTTATGGATGATATTGAGAAGTGATAGACTTCAGTGAGGGAACTAAAATGCAGATGGGTTGGAAAGAGCATAGGAATTAACATTAGAATTAGCAGTGGACTGAAGATGTGTCTGAACTTCTGGGACCACATATAAAGCATTCATGGAGTCTGAGCTGTTTTCAAGGATGAGCACAGAAAATGGCTCCTTTAGACAGAATCTGCTGTTGCTAAAGATGCTGCAACCCTTGCTGGATTGATGGTAATGACGTTAGAGTAGTTACATTTGAAAAGATCGAATTTAGTTCTAAAACAATTCTACTGTGTATAAAACACTATCAAGTAGCACCTAATGATACTGAGAAATCTTTCATGAAAGGAAGAACCAGTGGATGCATCAAACATCATTACTATTTTAAGTTATTATCAGATTTTAATTCATACATGAAATTTTCTCAAAATAAAGAAAAAAATTTCAAAAGTTCCCATAGCCACTTCAACCTTCAGCAACCACCACTTCTATTAGTTAGTGACACTATCACCGAAGTCAGACTCAACACCAGTGAGAAGATTATAACTAAGCAAACGGTCAAGTGATCATTAGCATTTTGCAACAAATTATTCTTTAATTAAGACACAGACATTGTTAAAGAGCTGGTATTATTGGATATTTAATAGAATAAGATATAAAACATAGTTTTTGTAAGCCCTGGGAAACACACACACACACACACACACACACACACACACACACATCCCTCATGTACTCACTTCTCTGCAATATTCAGTCTGGAACTGAACCTGTACCGTCTCCTAAGTGCTTCTGTTTACCTAAAGTTATTTGAAAGCAAAATACTGAAAGTAAGTTTTGATTATTTCTCATCATTCAGAATAAAACCAGAGATGAGAAGAATCCTAAAGGATGGACTTTTTGAGACAACAGGAGATGGAATATTAATTTAATATTTACAAAATGCTCATTCAATTCATGTTAATGAAAAACATGATGGGTTTGTCCAAGGAAGAAGTTGATGAGGACTTTACAGACCTGTTACCACACCGGGAACCAGGGAGGATTCTGGGTAATTGAGGAATGACAATGACAATGGTTCAGAACTCTTAAGTGCCAAGTCCTGAATTTCAGAATGGATGATCATCATCTCATTTTCAACAGCCTAATTTAGGCTCTATTTCCCCTTTCTTTATTCCCATTTCTCCCTTTTGGAATGGAAACATCTACTATATACGCATCCTACTATTACATTTTAGAAGCATGTCATTTGTTTGGTTTCCCAAGTTTACAACTAGAGAGTAGTTGCCTCCAAAATAACCATATTCTGATTGCTCTCCATAGGTGAGAGGGTCATATTTAATGACACTTGAATTTTATGTCCCAAATTTGATGCAGGAATGAATGATGACTTTGGGGGTNCAGTTAGGATGCAATGAATACTTTTGCATGTAAGAAGGACATAAAGTGAAGGAAGGTGCTAATGGTGGGCAATTTTAGACCAATTCTAAGCCAAAAGAAAACAGAACAACAGCTAAAGTTTACAAACTCCTCAGCCTATATGTTATTCAAAAAACTGAGATAATTAAGGAAATGACCAAGGGACAAGTTGATAAAGACATCATTATGAGTCTATGCATTCCCCAAATTCATAAAGTGAGATTTTAATCCCAGTGTGATNGCATTAGGAGGTGGGCTTCGGTAGGTAAACAGGTCAAGAAGCAGGACTAAAGCTCCAAAAGGCTCCCTCATGCCTTATGCTATGGGAGGGCACAGAAAGAAGGTGCCATCTATGAACTAAAGCAGGCCCCAAGCAGACACTGAGTCTGCTGGCACTTGGATCTGAGACATCCTAGCCTTCAGAACTGAGACAAAAAATTCTCATTGATAAGCCAGCCAGCCTATGGCAGTTTGTCCTAGCTATTCAAGAGACAAGGATGAAGACGTATTAAAATATTTTCCTCATATTTAAATAGCTTTATTGGTCTTTTTCACTTGAGTCATGAGCAATTTTTATATAAACTTAATACTAGACTCTTATCAGACACATGATTTGCAGTATTTTTCTGATTTCTTTGAATTGTCTTTTTTGTTGTTGTTATTAGTGTCCTATGAAGTAAAGTATGCTACTTTGATGAGGTCAAACTAAGTTTCCTAAAATACAAAATTTGTAATGAAATTTACCATTATGATAACAATGACTAAAATGAAAATGCATTTTATAGCTACTTGTTTTACTTTATTCATTTGGCAAATAATAGCATCAGAAAGCAGCTTATAATCCCTCTACTAGAATAGAAATCAAAATTTCTGTTTATTCTAAAGTCACAAAAGAGAGACACATCTATGAAGTGGAGGATTAAAGATGTCACAAAAGCTACAAGTTCATTTTGTCATGAAACGTGTAATAATAGTTTTTTATACTCTATAATACAACTCCAGGAAAACTGCTTAGAAAGGGACTGAAGTAATCTGGCCAGTTTAAGTCACAGCTGTCTCTAGACAGCCTGTCTGCTCACAGAATTCCCACACTTAAAGTTTCTCTGAGGGGCTGGAGAGATGCTCAGTAGTTAAGAGCACTGGCTGCTCTTCCAGAGAACTTGGGTTTGATTCCCAGCAACCACATGGTAGCTCATAACCACCTGTAACTCCAATTCCAGGGGATCTGATGCCCTCTTCTGGCCTGAATTAGGCACAAATATGGTGCCAAGACATATGGAAGCAAAACATCCATACACATAAAATAAAATAACTGTTTAAAAATTGTTTTAGAATCTGCATATGAACTAAATACTAGTACTAATCCCCAGGAAATCTTTGTCATCTAAAGCTGTGAAGATATAAAAGCGTATTTGCTCCCCAACATTTTAAACCATGCTCAGCCATTAAAATGAAATTAATTTTCAAACATCCATGCCAAAATACTTGATATATTTACTTCTTTTAGACAGTGCTCCAACAGCCAGCACTTCCCCTTGGTAATAATGAAATATGCTATGGTGATTTCCAAGCACCATATAGTTTTGCAATGGAAAACAAACTAGGGAGACTTTGAAGGCTGGTGGCAAGTGGGATTTCACTGGGCCCAGGGGACATTGTGAAACCATCTCCCCCACCATCTGTTGCTTTGTATCTGCAATTCTTCTGGAAGCCAGTCCAAAAAAAAGAATGACAAGTGAAAATATTTTGGCAACCAAACAAAAAATAAGGAACTCAAAACAAACATCTTCCCACAAACAGTTGAGCTTTCTGTTGGATCAGTCAAGCATGGCGAGGCTTTAGCAAATGCACAGACTTAACTCACTGAACATGCTGAGGCACATGGAGAAGGAAGAGTAGCCAGGCAGGGAGCCTCATCAGGAGCAACTGGTTCGTTTTCCCTCAGAAGACAGAAGCTCTTTCAGGGCAGACTGTGTGCTTATTCTGCAATCCTAGTACCTCAGTGCTGGCTACATCAATACATGAAGGAGTGACTAGCAAAGAACCCCAAGGTTCTGACTGGAGAGAAGTGAGTTTAGCTCAGGTAGAGACATGTCATGGTCCAGGAATCGGTGACTCAAACACAGGTCTGCCTAGCCACTAAGCCTCTAATTTCTGCACAGCTCCATCCCCAACTGATCATGTGATCATACTTTTATAATCACTATGATATACTGTTTAGTTTGGGGCAATAATTATGCAAATTAGTGTTATGCCATCTAGTCCTNCCTTCTACCATTTCAGTCTTTCACAGATGAGAGGGAAAGGTCTCAGACTTGTGAAGTGTAAATCCACTGGCTCAAGAAAGGCAACTTTGTGCTTCTGGTGATTGTTGCACAGGAAGGAGAAGGGATTTAGGAGATATAGTCTTAATAGATGCTCCTAATGGAACAGGAGCATACTATGAGCACTTTTAAGATGGAAGGGAATTCTCTCACACTACGGATAATTCAGAATGCAGACAAAGAGGAATACTGGTGGCATGGACAATGTCAAGTAATTATTTTAAAAGATATTCAAAATACAAAGACTAAAAAAGTCATTTGAATATACATTGTTGCAAATCTAATTCAGATTCTGGCAAAAACCTTATAAGGTACTTGCACAATCCTCCAGGATTGACATAAATATTATTGCTAAGTAATTGCTACCACTTACTGCTCCATAAAATGCCAATTTAGGTTTAGCTCGTGACAGTCCAAATTTTCAATACATAAAAAAGCCCTTCCTGAATCTGTGGTACAAGATTCATAAAAGCCGCTTAGATGACCTACATTCACAGGCTGCCAGGAGGATATCCCAAAGAAGGGATGCCCTATCAAGAACAGGACTATGGAGTCTGGCAGCAAATCCAACCACACAAGGCCTCATCATTGAGAAACTCCGGGTCATGTTCATTTACCTCTTATAATGCAGAGTTTTTCTCTTAAAATAATTCTTTTAACTTACATTCTGTTGGGATATCAAAACTCTTAAAAGATGTAATGATTTGACAAATACAGAAATGTGAGAGGCTAGGGACACAGCTAAGTGTAGAGTACATGTCCAGCAAGCAGGAGGCTCTGGGTTCAACCCCCCAATACAGGAAGGAAGGAAAGAGTGGGGGGTTGGGGAGAAGGAAGGAAGGAAAGGGGATGACCTTCCAGAGTCGGGTCAAGTGTCACTGAGGGGCTTATGTAAGTGTGGCTGGAAAGCAGACACTGAAATTATTATAATGCTATTTTTGAGACTAATCTCATTGAGTAAAAGCTCAACTAAAAATCAGAAGGTGGCATGTTATGAAATTATAACACACTTGTGCTTCACGTAATCAATATTTGCAGACTGTAATGGGATCTGTGTTAGAAAAATATAGAGAGACCAAACTCACCGTGTCAATCTTTGCTGAATTTACATCACAAAATTCTTGATGAAATGCATGACATCAAAGAGCTCCCATTTTTTTTTCAGTATCTTAAAAGGGAAATACTTTTAATCTCATGAGTTGAAATGTAAAATGATACAGCTACTCCTGGAAACAATCTGGCAATTTCTTNAAACNTTAATCATATTTTACCACCCAGTATTTCCACTTATGTATCCTAGGGGACAGAGATTTTACATCTACACAAAAATCTGTACATGAATGTTCCCAACNGTTTTATTTGTAGTGGGCAAGACCCAGAAATAATCCACATACCCATCAACAGATGAAAGGTTAAATAAACTGTGGTGCATGGTTACATGGACTACCTACTCAGCAGAACAAAAGGATACAAAAACAGGACGCCAAATAAACTGCAGATACATGGAACAACGCAGGGGGCGGGCGGGGGAGAGAAAGAAGGAGATGGGGGGAAAGCTGGAAAAGGAGAAAGGGTAGGGTGGAGAGGGAAGGAATGAAGAAGGTGTGAGAGAATGTGAATGTGAATGTGAGTATGCCATGCCTTCTCCTTCTCCTTTTCTTCCATCTGCTCTCCCAGTCCATTGGATGGTGCTTTCTTTCTCATTTGCTCTCCCATATATCAATCATCTCTGGAAACATGCTCACAGACATCCGAAGGGAGNTTTATTAACCCCCTAGGCATCTCTCAATGCAGTCAAGCTGACAATCAACACTAAACATCATACTGGGCTACATAACAAGTTTAAGAATAGCCTTGGCAACTGCAGCAAGACCCTTTCTCAAATACACACACATACACAGGTTGGGGGGAGATGGGAGAGGGGAAGCAAGAGAGGGAGGGAGGGAAGGAGGAAAGGAGAGAGAGAGAGAGAGAGAGAGAGAGAGAGAGAGTCTTCACCAGCCTTCCAAATCAATAAGGTCAAATCACATAGTATTGCTTTGGCAATCTCTCTTTCCATATGGGATCACAAAATTCACAAACCAGAAAGTTCAAATAGAAAAGAGTAAGTTATCATTATATTATTTTTACCTTATACTCACTAAACAAACAATTGCTGGTCCTATCCTCATTAAATATTTCCCAAATGGTTTAGTCTTTGAGGGATGCTACAGTTGAATATGAAGTGTCTCCTGAAGGCTCAGTTTTTAAATGCTTGGTCAACAGCTGGTGGTATTTTTTAGGGGGCAGGGAGGATGTCTTGAAACTTTGGGAGGTGGGGCCTAGGGGAGGAAGTAGGATACTGGAGGCAGGTTATTGGGGTTATACTATCCCAGGGTGTTTCCTCTTCCCTCCCTCTCTTTTCTGGTCAGCCATGAAGTGAGGAGTTCCCAACGCTTCCACTGTCATGATGTCCTGACCAAGCACACAGGCCAATGAAGTCTGGACTGAGCTCTGAAACTGTGATCTACATTAAATAAATCTTCCCTCCCTTAAGTTGTTTCTTGCAGTCATCTTGGTCACAGCAACTAAAAAGAGACTGCAGGAAAGTAATCAGTGTTTTAAAAGTGTGCTCATGAGTAAAAGCTATAGAATGTTTATAAAACATTGAGATTATCCTTATTCTAGCTCAGTGGACATAGGAAATATAAAGGCAAAGCTAGTTNAGAAGTACTAGAAATACCAGTAGATGATGGGACCAGAGCTGGTGATTCAATTCTAATAGCGTCACTCTGCTACAGGTCATTTTGGTACCTAGAACCTTAGATTTCACTTCTATAATCATTAAGAATTCAGGAACTAAATTGCCAATATGTATAAAGTTCCTCATTTTCTCATCTGTTCAATGTAGACAAATAACAAATGCTTACTAGAGCTTCTATTAAGACTAACATCTTTGCCGGGCGGTGGTGGC
>LZPO01045684.1:7248-25425 GCA_001675575.1 Neotoma lepida | reverse complement strand
AAATAAAATTACTTGAACACAAGCATAGGGATCCCATATGTTCCAGGTGCTCTAGAGACGTAGGTGGAATTACAGCATGGCTGTCAGGCAGAAATCACACCCAATGCACACAACAATCACACTACACAAAAGGGTGATTCACACTCAAAGCAGGATACAGGAGTATGTCCTAAGATTTCATCACACAACTCACAATGATTTGTGATTTCATTTATATTTATTATTTATTATAGAATTTTCCATTCAATATTTTCACATCTCAGTTGATGGGAGTAAAAGAAGCCAGAGAAAATAAAATTGTGAATCCACAAATGTTGGAAACTGGGCTTTTAGGTGGGTAATTAAGGTTGAATGATAAGAACCAAAGTAGATATGAATAGGCAGAAGAAAAGCCTCGCTAGGACACAACAAAAAGGAAGACTTCTGCAAAAGGATGAGAGAGTTCCCTAGGAAAGGTTAAGAATCTTACAGCTCAGCTTTTGATTTACATTTTTTAGAACAATGAAAATGAACATTTCTGTTATTTAACACACTCAAAAGGTGATGTGTTGTTATGGCAGTAATGGAGACTTGCACAGTCATACCCTGCAGTAATGAAGATCTGAGGTATTGTGGAATAATTCAGCACATGCATCTGTGGGGCAGACAATTCAGCACATAGGAGGTAGTAAGNCACAAAGACCAATGAAGAGGCAAAACCAGTCTGCTAGAGAATTACGAAGAAAATGTCCTNTAATCAGATTCTCTAGGGTTGTGGTCAGAACCAAGTAAGTCACAGGAGAAGTGATAGGTCATAGGATCGAAAATGAGAGACAAGTCCAGAACATGTGGAACAACATAGGACAGGGCAAGGAGCTCTGATCTCAATGAGCTGGTGGCAGCCTGGGACTGCTATTACTGTGTACATTTAAAATAACCTTCCTTCTTCAGAGGACGGAGTACAAAGGNGCTACAATGGAAGTGCTGAGAATAGTTAAGGAGGGACTCAAAGAATCTAGATGCCAGATAATGAGCTCCAAGGAAGTGATGGAGACACAGAGTTGCAGTTAAATTAAAGATGTCTTTTGATGGAAGAGATCAGAGCAATTTCTGATAGGTAAGNTATTGGNGATAAAGAAAAAAAGAATGTCAACAAATAATATAGGTTTTCATCTTGAGCAAATGTGCTGCCGGTAGGAATAAGCCCAGCAATAAGGAATAATTTGATGGAAGGAATGGAAGTTGAATATTAGTTTATCTAGCTAAAAATAATAGCACAAATTTGCCTTACTAGGTTGGATGACAAAATCATGTAGGCCTCTTGGTTGTGATGATTTTAGCAAACATGTAATTCTTGAACTATGGAACTTGTTATAGGTGACAATTTGGTTAAAGGTATTCAGGTCCAAATTTAATTTTAATTTTAATTTTATTCTTGTGTTCCTTTTTATCCTCACAATATGCATAGCTTTATGTAGTTCTCTCTTTCTTTCTTTTTTTTGTTTTTTTTTTATTTGTTTTGTTTTTCGAGACAGGGTTTCTCTGTGTAGCTTTGGCGCCTTTCCTAGAACTCACTCGGTAGCCCAGGTGGCCTCAAACTCACAGAGATCCGCCTGCCTCTGCCTCCCGAGTGCTGGGATTAAAGGCATGCGCCACCATCGCCCAGCTCTGCAGTTCTCTTAAAACAAAATTTCCATATGTAATATGTTCCTATGTAAAAGTCAGTGTAGGTTAACAAGGCTCAAAGTTCTAATCTAAGGACAAATCAGATGTGCTTACATAAATGTGTGCACCCATAACTTATTTTTTATATGTAAAAATATGCAGCAATCTTTCTACAGATTGTACAAGTATTTAATAATATTCTATGCCAATTAGTCACTGGGGAACCATCAAACTTTGAGGGTTCTCATCTGTTAAGATGCAATAAAACATTGTTCCACTTTTAAAACTGGATGATGATTCTTAATATACATCACCTTTACTAAGGACAGCATCTTCCAATTGTCACTTGAGTTCTTAACTGTCTGAATTGAAAGAGACTAGCTGTCAGCACACTAAAAGAATAAAGTAGCTGTTTAAATAGTAGGAGACAGAGTCACTGAGTGTCGTAACAGGGGAATGATAGAGCCCAATTCTACTTTATGTAAACTCCCTGATAGTTCCNGAAGCATACAGAGGCCGTGGAAGGCCTCCTAGCATCAGAGATATCAATGAAAGAATTGCCCTAAACTTGCAGTGTGTAGTAGTTTAAATTAGACATCTCCCATAAATACTGGACATTCGAATACTTGGTCCCTAGTTGATGGCTGTTTAGGGAGTATTAGAAAGTGTGGCTTTGCTTGAGGAAGTACTTGCTAGAGGCAGGCTTTAAGGTTTCAAAAGACTCNTTCCCTTTCAAGTTATCTCTCTCTGTTTCCTGTTTGTGGATGGAGATGTGGGCTCTTGGCTGCTGCTCCAGTGCCNTGCCTGCCACCTGTCTGATGTCATGTTCCCCACCGAGATGGTGATGGAAACCTATCCCTCAGGAACCNTAAACCCTGAATAAACTCTCCTTCTATGAGTGGCCTTGGTCAGGGTGTTTTATTATAGCAATAGAAAAGTAACTAAGANATGGCATTAGAAAGCACTATCAAGAAAAGCCTAAAGCTGGGCAGCAGGTCNTAGAGGGAGAAAGGAGAAAAACACTGAAAACAAATCTTTTGCTTCCATAAAATTAAACGTGCCAAGTGACCCATTGTTAAATTTCTAATTTAAGCAGTAGGACATGAGAAAATATCATCAAATAAAGTAGAAAATAAATAAGAAAGTGTGGAGATAGCAGTGANGACCATTTTATAAAAACAGATTTTAATTTGAGATATTTGTGGGTGCCCAAGGAGAGATTCTGATAGCATCTTATAAAAGAAGTCAGGACTAGAAGTGTGCATTGAATCTGCTGGCTCTAGTTGGAAGATTCATCTTTAAGGATGTGAGGTTGTGGGAGAGGTAGTTTCAAGTAGAGGCTCAGAGTGTCAAAGAAAGAATCTGAGAAGCCAACAGAGAGGTGCTAAAGAGGACAAACGATCTGCTGTCTACTTTGATACAAACACTACTTGTATAGAATAGCCAATAAATACAGAAGCTTAATTAAAAGGTTTCCCCCTTTAATTAGTAAAGGGACTTTTACCATGTGAAAATNGGTGAAGGGACTTTACCATGTGAAAAGTGAAAAGTATAATTTGACAGAAATTGCTGTCATTATCATGGAAATTTCACTTAGTCTTGTTTCCAATGTCAACCAAAACATGAAAATTAGTATGTTATAACTTGGCAGAAAGCAAAAATCACACACACACACACGTCAGCAATAATCTAAGACTGCAGCAAAGGCATGCATTTATTACCTACTTTATAGTCACTTTAAAAATGTGATTCCATGTAAATTTCCCAAAGTGTAGTGCAATAGGGTCTCCAGGTGATTGTACGGTACCAACCATCTAAAGGAGCAGGAACTCTGCCAATAGCTTGCAATTTTAAGGATAAGAAACAATGACACAAAATTGTTGACACATTAAAAATGCACTGAATCCAGAAATTGCCAAGTTTATTTAATAGTCACCAACTAGAAAGNGCTGTCCATGGTACTGGCTATTGCAACTTAGAAAATGATGTTATTTTACAATCTGTTCATGAGATGCTTAGTTTCTCTTCCTTTTCCTTGTTCTCATGAAGAGCCACTAANCTTGTGGTTTTCAAAATCAAGATTCAATGGCAAAAAGTTATAATGGTTCAAAATCTGTTTATCAAAGGATAAAACATAGTGTGAGACATTAATGTAAATATTCTANTCTAATGTTATAAATTTAGTAAGTAGAGCACCAAAGTAGATATAGAATGTAAACCTTCAAACATGATGATGGTGTACATTCACCAGAATATCAGACTTCAACAAAAAAATTAGGTGGTAAGAAAACATCTTGAGGTTTCCCTTTGATAGTCACAGTATTCTCTACAATAAAATGAAGATAACCTGTTACCAAAACACCAGTTTTGTTTTTGTTCTTCAATGAAAACAATCTCCCAGTAAATCAATCAAAATTTTCAAAAATCAATATAAAATAATGACCATTCCTTAGAAATGCTATATTAATGTATTTGGCATTAATTTTGAAAGTTTTGTGAGATTAGTCCCAAAGAAAATGACGTATTATATTTTGGAAGCCAAGGGATTATAAAGGCACTATGATGGGAGCACCTGGCAAGGGAATTGCTGTAGACTCAGGCTTGTGATCCAATTCTGGCTTGGACACTGTATAGCTCTCAACAGAGGAGCAGCAAAGCATGCTGTGTCTACAGGGCTGGTTGCTCCTACTGAAGATAGTCTCATGATGAGGTCTAGCAATAAACACCTAATGAAGGAGAGTAGGGAGGGGTCTGCTGATGCCCTGATGTTTCCACGACAAAAGTAAGTAGTGTGAGTGAAATCAAGGAGAGCATTCCAAANGCTACCACAGAAGATGAAGTAATTGAAAAAAAAAGAGAGAATCTATAAGAATTTTAGAAACTTATATAAGTTTATATAAATCAAATCAATGCTGAAATCAGAACAAAACAGGCAAATNTTAGGATGAAAGGGGAACAATATAAATTACTAGCAGATAATCAAACTATCAGGGTCTTTCATGGTACACTTGGTATGCAACANCGAACTTAGGTACTTCATTCAGAATACCAGACTTAGTTGGGAGACTAAGGAGGGATGAGATAGGAGGGTTGCAAACTCAGGTCAGCANAGGCTGCATGGTGAGAGACAGTCTCTAAAAACAGTACCAACAAGGGGAATAAAAAGTAAATTACTTCATGAAAGTCACTAATAAATTCTTATCAATAAATAGTAACAAACAATGGAAAACAGTGAGACTGATTCCCAAAGTTGTCAAATTAGAAGATTACATGCCCAGTTTTCATCAAAATTATGAAGTGCCAAATAAACAAGTGATATGGAATCCAATAGCAGCACATGAAACAAAATTTGTAAAATACATGTACAGAAAATAGTAACTAATAGAGTTCCAAAGGAAGCTCACACACTAAACCGACTAGGTATTTGATTAATATAAGGACATTCAGTTGTTTTTTTTTTTTGGTTTTTCGAGACAGGGTTTCGCTGTGTAGCTTTGCGCCTTTCCTGGAACTCACTCGGTAGTCCAGGCTGGCCTCGAACTCACAGAGATCCGCCTGCCTCTGCCTCCCGAGTGCTGGGATTAAAGACATGCGCCACCACCACCCGGCTCATATAAGGACATTCAGGATAAGTAAGATCCATGTACAAGGAGCTGGACCAAACTATAGCTTCATCAAGTGGAGAATGCCGACCTGGAGACTGGAATGATAAGGACAAGCCACACAGAAACCCTGAACATGAAAAGTGCAGTGACTGTGATGACAGTTTCACTAGAATGACTCAATGATAGTTTTGATCAAGCAAATGCAATATCCCTTGAGCTTAAAGATTTGTGAATTGAAGTTATTCAATCTGAAGAACACAAAGAGAAAATAAGGATGAAAACTAAACAGAAACTGTGGTTGCTAGGACATCAAAGAACAAATCAATGTCATATGATTGGTCCTTTGAGGAAAGAAAAGGGGTGGGGGGCTGGAAGATGGTAGGAGAAAAAGGATGAGATCCTAATTACTAAATAAAAACTGAAAGTAGACTCCTGAATACTGATACTGATTTTACAGAAATGAAAGAAAATATTGCAAAAAATATGCATGAGAACAAACTAGAAANTCTAGCTGAAATATACCAGTATCTAGAAATACAAAATATCAAAATGACCAAAATAACCTGAGAATAATCAAAAAACCTAAGGAGACTTATGTCATATAAAGAGATTGAATTTGTAAACCAAAACTCTCCAATGGAAAGAGCCAGGACCAGATGGANTCAATGGGGAGTTTTACAAAAATGTTTATTTGAACAATAAAAACTCTNTCAATTTTTCTCAAACTTTTCTAAAAACTAAAAAGNGGAGGAAAGGTATCCACTCATCCTCTGCTGTAAAGCCAAGAACATAAGAAGTAATTAAATAATAAAGAACCCAGGATTCTTTATGAACCCAGGATTCTTTATGAAAGTAAGTATAAATATGGACATAAATGCTAGAAAGATAAGTTGAGCACTGCACTAAAAGATTGTTCAGTGTAACCAAATGGCATGTCTTCTGTGAAAGCAAGCCTGTTTTTAAGCCTATGAAAGTCAGTTGATTGTATATACCACAATGATAGAACAGAGGCAAAAAAAAGTGTATGATCATTTCACAACACAGAAACTGTATTTGATGAGCCTAATATTCTTGTAGACAACAGACAGAAAACTAGGAAGAGAAAGTACCTTCCTCTATCATATAAATGATCTATGGAAAAGCTAAGGTAAATTAAGTGAATTAATACTGAAAGAGCAAACATTGAAGAATTTCTTAGTAATTAAGAATAAACCAAGGATATACTTTCTTGGCCTTTATAGTTAGCTTTTTACTAGAATTTGTGACTAGGAGGGTCACTTAAGGGGCAAAGAGCACAAAACAAGAGACATCTAAGATCAAAGGAAAAATAAACTCTATTTATGGATGAAATTATCTTATATAAAGAGTGCTAAAAATCTCTAGAAAAGCTTATTGGATCTGATGAACAAAATTTAGCAGAGTAGCAGTATACAGAACAAAATAGGAAGAGCATGTGTAACAGGAATGGGCAAGCTAAAAATGAAATGAATGAAACAATTCCATTTATCTTAACATCTGTGACTAACATAAAAATGAATGCAATGAGGAATGCACAATATTTGTACACTGAAAACTACAAAACACAGTTGCGGGAGACTAAAGTAAGAAACAAGAATAAAGCCATCATATTTCATGGAATATAAGGCTTAGTATTGTTAAATACTATCAGAGTTATCTGAAAATTTAGTGCAATCACTGTCAAAATTCCCATAAATTTTTTCCAAGAAGTGGATGATACAAAGTTCATATAAAAATAAAGAGTGNAAAAGAGCAAAAGTGATCTTTTTCAAAATAATTTTTTATTATTTTTGAAATTAAAATATAATTNCAACATTTCCCCCTTCCCTTTCCTCCCTCTAATCCCTTTCCAATACCTCCCATGCTCTCCCTCAAATTCATGCCCTCCTTTTCTTCTATTATATACATGCATATCAACACATATATATTGATATTTTCATATATATTACCAAATTGTAAATGAACCTCTCCAGTCCATGTGATAATACTTGGATGTATATGATTTCAGGACTGTAGAAGTACAAACATGGAAGGGAGAATACTCATGGGGTCTCAATTCTAAACAAAAAAATACAGGCAAGTAAGGAATGCTAAGTGGGAGAAAGTGTCTTCTGCNNGGAGGAGTCCTCGAAAAAAATAGTCTTTAAAAATAGAACATTATGTGAAGATTCTCTCGTCCAGTTTCAAAACTGGCTACAAAGCCACAGCAGTCAAAACAGTGGTATGGAAATGAGGATGGGTATTGATTGAACAGAACTGTGAAAGCAGCAATCACTTCATCTATNGGCTACTAACTAATCATCAAAGAATGTCGAGAATGTTCCTCATGTTGTGGTGACCCCCAACCATAAAATTATTTTTGTTGCTACTTCGTAACACTAATTTTGCTATTGTTATGAATTGCAATGTAAATATCTGATATTCAGAGTATCTGATATGTGACCCTTGTGAAAGTGTTTTTCAAGCCCCAAATGGGTCAAGGCCCACAGGTTGAGAACCACTGGACTAAAGCTTCAAAATTGTGTTTCTGGCAAACATTTTTAGCCATGAAATCAAAAGTAGAGACAACAACAAGACCCATGATAAACCAAAATTTAAAATTCTTATGCATCAAAGGACACAGCCAAGATAGTAAAGACATAATGCACAGAATGGAGAAATANATTTGTTACTCAGATATCTGATAATATGATATTTAAAGTAAAAGATATCTTTACCTCACTGACTAGAGATAAACATCTTGATTAAATAACATACAGAGGGCCTGAACAGTCATTTCTCCAAAGAAAGGGTACAAATGACAATAACCACAGAAAGACTATTCAACTATCATCAGGAATGTACATCAAAACATGAGATACAAGGAAACATCAATAAAGGAATATAAAGTGAATCAGAGAAAGTGGGTGACGAGCCATGTGGAACCTTGAATTTCCAAAATGTCATGGCTGTTGAACTCTTGAAATCAAAGCAATTGTGATTNCCTACATGAGATCTCCACAAGATTGGGTCTCCCACAAAGATTTTCTTCAGTGGTATAGCCACTGGTAAGATGCAAATACTCTATAGGCAGCCTTAATTAAACACATTACATCACACACACACACACACACACAAACACACACACACACACACACGAATGCATGCTTGTATACACAAACACACATTCAAGAAAACATATAAGCAGAGGGAGGCTAGTTGGGAGGAGGAAGAGCGGGAGTTAGAGTAAGAAAAGAGGAAAGTTGGAGGCTCCATATACTGTATATTGTAAAATGTCACAAAGAAGTTCATTATTGTGTATGTTTAACCTATGCTAATAAAAAACATTAGTTAAAAACACATTCCAGAAACCAGTTTAAAGCAGAGGTTGTGGTAAAAGGTCAGTTGATAAAATGCTTGCTTTACAAGCATGAGGACCTGAGTTTGGTCTCCAGTTCCTATGTTAAAAAAACTAGATGTTGTGATGAACCCTTTCCATTCCAGGACTGAGGAAGTAAAGAGACAAACGGTTCCCTGCCAGCCAGCCTAGTCTACTTGCTACATTCAAGGCCAAGGGGAGATTGTCTCAAAAACAAGGTAATCAGCACCTAAGAACAGCACCAAAGTTGTCTTCAGGCCTCCATATGCACACACACACACATGCACATGCACACACACAAACACACACACACACACAGATATCTACACACAGAAGAACATGTACAGATATGTACACACAGGTGCACAAACACCCACACACATGTGCACAGACACACACAGTTAAGTGCACCTGCACACACATGAACATACACAAATATGCAAACACATACACACATGCACAGATACNCACCTCCACACAAGCACCTGCAACACACTTGAACATGCACATATATGCACAGACACATACATACGTAGGTGCACAAATACACACACGTGTATCTGCAAATGCATGAACATGCACAGATATGCACACAACACACCTGCAAAACACTTGAATATGCATAGACACCTACATACACAGGTGCACAGACACCCAAAACACATGCACACATATACACATACACATACCCAAACCAAACCAAATCAAACAAAAACACAAATTCTAGTGAGAAAGCAGAGTATTAGAACTCTCATTCATTGTTACTAAGAACTTAAAATAAGGCATGGTGTGATTTTAATGTCACCGAGAAATTTTATTCTTAGGAATGTGCCCAAGATAAGTAAAAGCATATGTCAACACCTGTTGGTGCATCACTGTTGTAATAGCACTTTTCACAATAGGGAAAGAGTGAAACTCAAATGTCTATCAGCTGATGAATGGGAAAGGAAAACATGGTTCCCCACAAAATGGAATATAATTTAACCACAAAATAAGGTGCTGGTACATATAAGGCCACAGATAGCTTGATCTCATTTTTATGAATTGTTCAAACCAGGATGTGCGGAAAAACAGACAGCAGGTTAGCAGATCTGGAGGCACGTAAGAGGTGAACAATGACTGGTAATTGTGTGGAAGATTTCCGTAGAGCAGAGGTTCAACCTTCTTAACACCGTGAGCCCTTAATACAGTTCCTCATGTTGTGGTGACCCCCACAACCATACAATTACTTCACTGCTACTTCATAACTGTCACTTTGCTACTGTTATCAATCATAATGTAAATATCTGATATATAGGATATCTGATATGGGACCCCTGTGAAAAGGTCATTGATGGGGTCANGACCCATAGGTTGAGAANCACTGCTNTAGAGCGTGAGNGTGGTGATGTTTACACAAAACTNTGAGGCTACAAAAGCCATTGAACTGCACACTTGAAAACAGTTAAAAGGTGAAATTTATATCATAGGAATTATAATTCAATTTTAAAACAATGTAACAACATCAAAAAAAACTATTAACAAAATATCAAATTAATTGTTTTATGTAAATTGATGACCAAGTATGAAACTCTAAAGGTAATTCTCTCTTGTCTGGCATCTGAGTCACATACAGAACTGTATTTTAAGTTTCAGCACACTGGAATGCAGTTAATAAGAAGAATACATTTTGCTTTTGTTTTTTGTCAAGGGAAACCCATGCTTTGAGCAAAGGTAAATAATTTTGCAATTAGTTAATACTAATGTTAAAGACTGATATGTGAAAACTGGCTCTGAATTCCCGCTTGTGTTAGCTCCATGGTGGAACACAAATACATGGAACAGACACTTGCCTATCAATGTGTAGTCCACAGCAAAACCGGACGTCAAAAGCTGGGAAACTCTGAAACTCCACCGCACACCTACTAACCTAAATCTGCATTTTGGTAAGACCTCCTGGGCACATTTACATAAAACTGTTAAAAAGGTGGCTCTGTGTCAATGATCCATGTTAATGTGGAAAAGATGGATTGTAAACTCAAGACTTNATATGTTCAGATCAGTGCTTTCCTCCTTCACCTAATACGCCATCTTCAGTGGACGGTGGACATTTACAAGTCTCTGTTCATCCATCAGGTTCTCAAATGCAGGTAGAAGGTGATTCATANGGAACAAGAAGTGAATATCAATTAACCAGTGACGGCCACCTGCACNCTAGAGGTCCATCACCACGACGACAAAGTTTAGGGGCAATCTTTGCCTCAATATAAAGCTTCTTTTCTTTCCTAAATGTGGGTATTTTGGTGTTCTATCAATCTGTTTCTAGTTCCTCCAATCATACATATCTGATCCATCTGTCTTCACTTCTATAATCTCTACTTTTAAAATACCTATTAAAATAACACATAAGCTTATTCAGTATGTATTTTTCATTACATTATACAACCAAATTACATCCTGCTTTGAACGTTGTGGAGTTACTATTGATTCCTTCATCTTGGGAAAAATCCTGCTACCACAGGTGGTAAACTTGATGTAAGCATTGCTCTCGTTATTTCACGCATATGTGTGTCTGCTTTGTGCTTTGTTCTTTTCATTTTCTATATTTTAAATAGAGGTTTCATCTTGAGTTCTCAAAGACTGTATATTCAAACACTTTCACTGAGGTTAAGATTTTTAAAAACAAAAATGATTAATAACAGCATTGTCCATCCATTAGTAGGTACTAGTGTATAGAATTACAACACTTATGAAATTTGTAACTTTCTAATAATCCAACATTTGACTAACCTGCATCCTTCAGCCTCGTTTTGCTTTCCATCATGTTGTATGAAACTGTACACTCACCTTTTTACTCTAATTTTCTGAGTTTTTATATATCCTTTCTAGTCGTTTCTTTTGTTTCATCAAGTGCTGCTGTTTCACTAAAATCTCTGGTAATTTCAAAAGCCTACATTTAACTAACACTCACTGTCCCCCATTTTTTCTTTCTTTTCCTCCTGCTTTGTAGGTAAATGTAAGCTATTACTTCTGCATAACACTTTGTAGTTAACAAAATGTCATCATAAATTGTATATACTTATTTAAGATTCAAAAACATTGTGTGAAATGTCTTTTATTCCCACCACTACTCAAGAGTCAAGATATGGTTTATAGTATCAGAGAAAGGACCAAGTGCATATCATCAGCCATAGAAAGAAAAACACAATTGCCATCCTAAGCTTTCTGAACTTTGTACAGTAGTACCAATCCAGGGAAGAGAAAGTAATTAGGAATCATTTTATTTTGTTAAAATTTTAACCTCAGAGAAAAGCATTCAAGTAGAAAGTTTAAGAAAAAGAAAAAACAATAACAACAACAACAAAGACTACACTGAGATCTCGAGATAAAACCTTTGCTCAAAATCTAGAAAATCAAAACATCAGATGCCATGCAGCAAACACTGAAAGGAATGCTAACACACAAACACAAAAAAGTACATCATCTGACGTAACTGAGGAGTCACCCCAGGATGAAGGCGCTGCAAATCAATAAAAATTCCACGACATTCAACAAAGCAGTACAATGTCACAAAGGGATGACTTTATACAAACCTTGCAAAATGATGCGCAAGGATCTAAACGTCAGAAGCTAGATAAAAGCGCCAGAAAATAGAAAGGAGCTCAAACATCTGATAGCTCAATTTATGCCCTTCAAAACAACTCCTAACAACTTCTAAGAGCCTATGCTGCAGACTTAAAGTACTCAGTAGATTCTCCTGGGCTCAGCCATACTTGGAATATGGCTTATATTTGGAGAAAGGAAAGGAAGGAAAGAAAACTAAACAGAGGGGGTAAAAGGGAAGGAGAGAGGAGATAAGAATTGTAAAGTCAAATGCCAATAAACCAACTCTCCTTGAAAATGAAAAGGTGAAAATAAATCATGAAAGGGAGAATGTATTTAAAGAAAAAATCATTAGAACACTGAAGAATTCTTAAAGTAACACCCAAACTAGAAATAACTCTTGGCAAGAACATGTCTAAACAACTCCACTTTCAGTTACTCACATCCTGCTGAGACCACTTAAAGAGCATGTGGCAATAAATGCCCTCAGCAGTTAAGATGGCCCTTAGCCTAGGGGAGTCAATCATTCCTGCCTAGGACCCCCCATAATCAAGGTAATTTCAGGCTGTGTGTCTTTACAGTAGCCATTACGATATAGCACAGGCATGTTGAGATGCTTCCCCTCTGTTCACAACACACACAGTTGTCTTAGTGAGGACACTTATGTTCAATTGAAGCACACCTTGGTGAGAGAGAAAAATATTCCTTCATCCAGCCAAGACTCTAAACTTCTACAGAAAGTTTCCTGTTGAAGAAGAATCAAATGTGTAACAAACAAAAATATTCTCAATTTAAGTAAAACTCATAAATAATAGTCCATGACCAACGGAATGTGAATGAAGCAATAAGCCAAATTGCTAGTGCAGCTTTTCCTTTTCCTTTATTGAGCCAGCTTTCTTTGCTTATGAATGAGACTCAGGATAATAACCCCAACAACTTATTTCAGTTATATATATAAAAAAAAGAAAGAAAGAAAAGAAAAGAAAAAACAACACATAAACCTTATAAACGGCATTTGCTGGGTTTCAAAGCAAACCAGGATTGAGGTCCCTTCATCCAGAGTGAAATACAAGAAAATTTTTACATAACTCCAACTGCTTACAGAAACTTCCATAACTCTTTCTCAGGATCCTTGTAACCAATCCAAGCATTTTTGAGATTCTCAGACATTAAACCTTATGCAAGGTTGGATTTGGCTTCTCATTTCAAGTTGGGTCTACTTCAAACCATGATTCCACCTCCTCTAGGCCTGAAACAGTTGCTTCTCTGGAAATTCCCTGTTTCTCTGTAGTCAACCTGACAACCAGGCTACAAAGCTTCCCGTTTCTATCCAGTCCCCAGGAAGACTATATTCCTGCTGCCTCTTTCTCTTCTTCTTTTTAATCAGCCATATTCCTGTCTTTTCTTCACTTATGGCTTCCCAATTCCATGACCTCAGTTCAAGTTCCTTTAACTCCACTGGCATGAGACTCTTCTCACACAATTTGTTTTATTACTAATTTATTACTAATCGAAGGCCACCAAAGTAACCTTCACAATTAAAAAGCTAGAGCATGATACTTCCTTGATTAAAGACATTATATAATTTCCCTTTTCCAAATTAAAAACTCAGTCTGCTTTTTAACCTAAATGATCATTCTGAATTTTATGGGAGGGCTCCCAACTGTCTTCCAGGCCTCTCTTACTCTACTTCAATTTATCCTGATTTCTAAACAAAATAGGACAAAAGTCCCCTTGAACATACTTGTCACTTCTCAGCTCCTCTTTGTAGCTTAGATTTACCTTCATCTTCTTCAATTTATCTAATTAGACCTCTCTGAAGGCAAAACCTGGAAAAATCTAGTGACATGGTGTTTAGGAGCAAAAACATGGGAAGAGAGAGCAACAGGTGGTGTAATACATAANGTAGTTCTCTAAGAAGGAGAAGTCCAAGAGCTAAGAGGGAATGTTAATGAATAGATAAAGCAGAAACAGAAAATTTCTTCTAGAGACAAATGAGATAGTGAGCTAGGCTAGAATAAACAGAAGACTGACTAGCTGAAATAAAGGGCAAGGGACAAAACCTGAGGAAATTTTTCAAATGAAATTGTGGGCTTCAGTGATCTTAAGTGAAGGGTTGAGGAAGAATGTTGTTCATGGGTTTTGCATCAGTTGAATGTTTATGTCCTTTTCCTACTCTTATGTTAAAGCCTAAACTCCTATGGTGATAGAATCAAGACTTGGAATACTCTTAATTTTGTCACGTGTATCTATTGTTTGTTTCTTTGTGTGAGCACGCACATGAAGAATGGCACCAAGACACATGTGCCATAGTGCATGAATAGAGGTGAGGAAACTATTGTCAGTTATTGTCCTCCATTATGTGGCATCTTGACCTCAAACTCATGTTATCAGGGCTGGCAGCAAGTTCCTTCATCTTCAGAGCCATCACATTGTACTGAAGAGGTGGCACTTTGGGACACTGATTATATCATGGGGGTAGAGCCATCCTATGATATTAATATCCTTATGAAATAAACTCAAGAGAAGTANCTTACCTCTTCCATCATGTGAGGACATAGTCTGAAGAAGAAGCTGTCTATGAAGAACACNCTGAANTCCTGTGGTGCCNTAGTTTGGATGGCACTTAGTCTCTGGAACAATGTGAAATAAATTTCTGTTCTTTATAAATCATCTAGTTTANGCCAATCTAACAGGGAAAATTCGGGCATCTTATTTGGCCTGCACTTTCTATCCTTTTACCNTTTCATTCCTTGACCATTTATAGTGTACCTTATAATCATAACCTTTACAGGACCACTAGAAAGTTGTGCTCATTGCTTTCTCTTCACTGTTTTAGAATGTCTAAGATAAACAAGTTAAAAGGAAGAAAAATTTATTTGAACAATGACTTCAGAGAGTTCAGGTCATGCTTGGCTGGCCTGGTGTAATTAGGCAGATCATCATAGCAGAAGTACGTGATGGAGAAATTTCTTTATGCAGAGAAGACAGGAAGCAGAGGAAAGCAGATACAGGAAGCAGAAAAGACATAATACACTCACCAAGAACACACGTCCTGTGACTTCCTCCATCGACTACTTCCCACCTACAGTTCACTGCCCCCCCNATGTCATCATGTTGTTGGTCCATCAAGTGATTAATGCATTCATTAGACCAGAATACTTCTGATATTATTGTCTCTGAAAACGGCCCTCACGGAGAAAGCCAGAAGTGCGTGTTAATATTTGTCTAGGCATTTCTTAGCCTAGCTTAGTTGACAATGAACATTAACTATTAGTGCAGTCTTTCACCCAATAATTCTCTTGTAAGCACAATCAAAATCAAAACAAAAAATCAAAACAAAAATACTGTTTCTGAATTTCTACAGCATGCTGTTTTCATCTTCTATCTGCCAATTCCTTTGTAAGTACTTTGAAGGCAACTTAACCAATTTTCATAGCAGGACTGACTTTTCTTTTTATTTGTGTGTGCTCAAGTGTGTGTGTGTTTGTGTACGTGTGTGTGTGTGTGTGTGTGTGCGTGTGTGTGTATGTGTGTGTGAAAGAGGGGGGAGAAACAGGTGTGTTTCTCTCTACCTCTTCTTCCTCGGTATCTTCATTCTCAAATTAAGGGATTCCAGGGAAATAACATGACATCTGACTTNCTCGGTCATTCTAAAGAGCCAGTAGGAATGAAATTCCCATATCAGTGCCAGCTTGATTTCTCAGTGTCATATGACTTAAATATGTAGTGTCATCAGCAATGGGGTGTTCCTACCTAGTTCTGAAGGGTCACTAAGAGCATTGGCAAAAGCCTATAATGCTTAGAGATCTATGGAAACTTATTGACCAACAACTCAAAAAGAGATAACCTGTTCCTGGCATTGTACTTTTTGATAGCCTATGGTGCCTAGGAGAGGCACTCCCTCCATTATAAGATAATTACATTTCAACTATTTTTACATGTTTGTATATTTTAGGAAGCTTCTATAATTATAAGTTTCTATATTTTTTCAAAGTCTTTATTGTTCTTTATCTTGCCCCATTCTTCTTCCTGTACCCTTACCTCATCCTTTACCTCAACTAATCCTTCTAGATCATTTATTCCCCTTCTCAAAGGATCAGGATATTCAATCAGCCTATATAAATATGTGAGAAATTTCTAGTTACTTTAGGGAGTTTGAAAGAATATTTTACAAAATCCAATGACTATACTAATGTGATTTTTCAGAACTATTTAAAATGTGCATAAAATATTTCCAGCTCTATATGCAGTCAGCATCCAAATTCAAGTGTTGATGTTTCATAATCATTTGAGTTCTATTTGATAAGGCTCCCTTTCTTACTCCCCAAACTTCATGAGAGGTTCAATGGTCTCTTTCTTCTGCAGAGAAGACAAAGTACATCTAATTTTCTTCTCTCAATTAGACTCTCAATTAAACCAATCAGTTCCTGATGTGTATTTTCTTTCTCTCTCTGTATCCTGTTTCTTGAAGCAGCCACTCCATCCAGTAAAGCTATTGGCATTGGTGGGTTCTGTTTATCTAAGGCCTGAATCATCAGTGGTTTCTGCAATTCTGACTCAGCAGTATCTTAGAGCTGAGAATCATTATTAGAAATGGATGAGGTGGCAGTGCCAGAAACAGATTGAGCCAATCCAAGAGACAAGATAACTGTTCTAGTCATGCTGTGGTTCAAAATATATCGCTGTTGGTTAAAATGCAATAAGGCAAAGTACACTAATGATACTAATATTTTTGGAATCTTAACTTAATTTCTAAGTTTAGGTTTCCTTAAATATGCATTGTTCAATGTGTCCTTAATAATACATTCCATTGTGAAATAAGTTTTCCAAATTTTGAAGTGTGACAATTGCCAAATATTCATAATGCAATTTTTATATGTTGAAAAAAAGCATTGTTTACCATAGAGTCCTCTTTTCTTACAATGTCTCTGAAGTGCTTTCCAAGACTGTGCTTTGGTAAATGCTAACCTAGTTTGCTCATAGTATTTTGAAGAATGCAAAAAGAAGTCAGAGCTGAGAGGATCAGCAGCACAAGTAAATTAGTCAAGGGGAATTTTGTAAGAACTAAATATACTTCATAAGTATGGTAGCGCCTAGCATGAATCAATCCATTCAAGGGAAACAGAAATCTTTACTTGGGAAAATTATATTTTCTTGTTTATTACTTAAAACAATTTAAATGTATTTTGATCCTACTCTCCTCCCCCAAGTCCTTCTAGATCCTCTCCCCATCCCTATCCATCCAACTTAAGTTCTTTCTTAAAAAGCAAACAAAAACCCAAGACAANAAAATCAAGAAAACAAAATGAAACCACATCCAAAAAAACAGAGAAACACCAAATGTAATCAAATAAAAGCATGTGTGCGTATACACACACATACACACCAAAAAAACAAAAAACAAAACAAAAAAACAAACAAACAAACAAACAAACAAAAACTTGTGCAGTCCATTATATGTTGGTCAACTACTCCTGAACATGAGGACTGTCCTGGAATAGGTGATATCCCCAGTGTCATTCTATTGGAAGAAAAGATTTTCCCTCTCCCAAAAGGTATAAATGACAGTTCAGTTGTTAACCTTTACCCTAGTGGATAGGTTTTCATTCATTCATTCATTCATTTACAAAGATATAACAAAATAAAATATAATAAGATAAAGAAAAAATTATCACATCAAAGTTAGACAAGACAAACAGAAGGAAAAGAACACACAAGAATCAGAGATCCACTCATTTGCACACTCAGGAAACTAATTAAAACACTCAACTGGAAGCTAGAGAATAAGCACAGAGGATCTGGTGCCGACCTGTGCAAGTTGTGTGCTTGCTGCTTCAGTCTCTGTGAGTTCATGTGAGCTTTGATCGTGGGGATTATAGCGCCCTCTTATCTTGGTGTTCTCCTTTCCCTCTGGTTCTTACATTCTTTCTGCCTCCTCTTCTTCAGAATATCCTGAGCTCTAGGGAA
>LZPO01045683.1:0-25452 GCA_001675575.1 Neotoma lepida | reverse complement strand
AATAGGCCACAAGGATGTTCAGTGAGGATGGGCAAAAGTGGAGAGTTCCTCTCTGACCTTGGCTTGTCAGGTCAGTTCTTTGGGTTTAATTTGCTTGACCATAAAAATCAAAGTCTTCAGCTAATACACACCAAATACACACTAAATACACAGGACACATTTTCCAAGTGGTTTTGAGTAGTAAAAGATACACTTTGATCTGTAAATGACTTTTGGGATCCTATATATTTATTTGAGAATAAATGGCCATCCAAAGTCTAATCTACTTTACAGAAAAACAATGTATTTCTTCATCATGAACAGTCAATCCTGAGTCCTTAGCTATTATGCTAAGTTATTTAGCTATTAATGACTGTGTCATCTTTCATAGAGGAGAAAATATTACAAATCTTGTAAACTCCACACACATCCTTTCTCAGGCTGTGTTCTCAGTTCTGTTAGCTTAGTTTGCATTATGGAACACAAGTCTTAAGGAGGAGCAATGATGTTTCAGATAGTACAGCAAGATGAAGATTGGTTAAGGACAGTTTGAGTAAGAAGGAAGATTGGTAAGGCAGTTTTGGTAAGAAGGAAGATTGGTAAGGAAAGTTTTCATTATGCGGTTATTTCTAGAATGAAGGATTTTCTTTCCTTTCTGTTTTATGTTTCCTCACTATTAGGAACACACAGGAAATAAATGGTTTACTAGGATCTGAGATGTAAATGGTTTCATACAGAGTTTTGAGCATGACATCTTCACAGAAGGCAGGAATATGATAGAGACAATGGTAAGTTATTGCTGGCTTCAAACATATTCCTTTAAGATAGGGTAGCAACTAGGTTTCACTATTTTTAATCTATAAAATAATTTGAAACAGCTAACAGTGTACATGTCTGAAATCACACCAATAATATAATCTTGTAACTAACACTTTGTAGCCAAGGCTGGCTATGAACTTGTAATCCTGCCCCAGCTTTCTCCTGAGTGATGAGAATATAGGGATATACCATCACATTCNGCTTTCTTATTTGATTCTTAGACATCTGAATTCACTTACTACGCTTAGTAGCCCACACATAAACAGAGATTTTGCCAATTTTAGCCATTTTGTTGTTGTTGTTGTTGCGGATACAGTCTCATAGCCTAGGCTGTAGTTTTTATTCTTATATACTATGCCAATTTTCTCTTTCCNGCCCTCTCTGACCACCTTAAATATATGCTTTCACCACTGCAGTGATTTTGTCCTAAGTTGTCCTATTCTTAGCCTCTTCTCTTTCCATTCCAACCAGTCCCTACACTGCCAAAACATCCATTCCTGTCCTAATTAAAGTCTAGGGGCTTCTCCAATGTGTACAGTACAAGCACAATATGGCTCACAGTCTGGCCTCTTTCTTTTTTCCAATCGTATGTCTTTCTACAAACACAAACCATTTGGTGTGTCATTTCAGAGAACCTATGTTGTATAAATATTTACAAAGTGCCTAGTGCATACCAAGTTTCTCCTGGGAGTCTTTGCTGAGACCTGTTCCCCTATCCTGAAGCATCTACTGTGGCATTTCTGAACCACAAGACTTTGAGACTCAAACACTGTCACTAAGATTTTACAGAGGTGGCCTTGATACTTTGTGATGTGTATGTGCATGCTCTTCCTACTAGTAACTCCTTTGAAGAGGTGCAGAACCCATGTCTTGAGCCTCTTCGTACAATAAGTCTCTTGTACCTGGTTCTAATAAAGATATAAAGTATAAATATGCTAAATAAAATACCCTATCTTATCTGGGAAAGAATTTGAAGCACCTAACATGATAGGTGTTTATATGATTATACGCAATACAGGTGTAACTCTGCAGCTAAGTACTGCACAGTATTCTTTAGGAAAAGGACTAAGTAGAATAGCATATATAATCTTATGGACACTGTTGTCAACATTACAGATTTAGATACATTGACTTTGCCTAAGTTAGACAATTAATTAGGGAAGTCTTCCTGCTCCCTTACACATTTGTATGGTCTTTCCTACACTAAATTAACGTTGTGAACCAGTACTCTATTCCACTATGATAAGGTGACAAAACTGTGATCTTGAGATTGAGGAGCAACACTTTCTACTTCATGTCTCAGTAACACAGAGTAAAAGCAGGAAATTCCCTGTGCTCACTTCTAATCCTAATTTCATTTTTTTTAAAAAAAAGGCAAAAAAAGGCAAAGAGTTGTCTTACAAGCATGTTAAATTTTCAAATATTCTACAAACGAATGCCTATCCAGTTCGCTCCTAAAATTTCCAGAGGTATTTCTAAAAACAAAAAGAATGGAATAGTATGTCTATATTTAGCACAAAGGAAAGAAAGAATCCCTCAGAACAAGCTTCGANTTCATTTAAGACCATATTCATTCTATCCTGTCAAAGGCTAAAGCTTAATTCTCATGTTAGTGTGAGGTGCTGGTCTCTGTGATGCCAATCTACTAACAAATTAGTCTCTCTTGATCCCCCTTAGTCTCTCAATATTCACAGTATTGACTAGGATAATACTATACATAGTTGATAACTAGGGAGAGACACATTTACTAGAGTTCCCACTAGTATATCAAGAAATTCACAAGTAGTCTTTAGAATGGATGAAAAAGCTACTTAAAGGTTAAAAACATTTTCAGTAGGTTATAAACATACCTAAACAAAATTCTGCCATCACAGCAATAACCATATTTCAAATTACAGATTTTAATTCATTATGCCAAGATTCATAATTAGGAACTTACATANATAGTACCAAATTTAATTTACAGACTGAGAATAAAGAAATTAAGCTATTTGTTTACCAAAGTTGAATCATAAAATAACACCTGGATTTGAATCCAGCTATGCTTGATAGTTGCTTAATAAGGATTTGGAGGATAGTAGCCTTTACAGTTGATAAATTTTTTTAAATTATGTGGGCACCAAGAAGGTACTACTGAGGTAAATAAGAAAATTCAGTTCTAATTCATCCTCTCCTCTCTGTGAATAGAATACAAATTATAAACATACATTTGTAACTTAAAGGTAAAACAACATCTAGGGTGTTTACATTTTCCTTAGATCCTTACTATATTGAATTACTGTAATCACGGAGACCACATATCAACGATACAGAAGCAGAGATGTATCCTATGCACTCAGCACCGTACTTGCTCTCAGAGGAGCTCTGAAGTACACTGTATGTTGGACTCATGTAGTGGGCCCTGGAGTTTTTCAGAATACATTTTTAAATAAAATATACTACCACGAAGGTATCATGTTGAATATGTGCAGTTACAGGGAAGCTAAGCTANAACATAAATAATAAATAGTTAATATAAGTAAAATGAAGTTAGTAATACACAGCCTGAGCTGGAGGGGAATTTCTAATCACACTGTCAGATCTGTGAGTGGAAAACACATCTACTATCAGAAAAACAATATGGGTATGTTAACTTGTTAACTGATGTTGAACAGATTGACAAAATCAAAAATTCTGATTATTCAGTTTAAAGGTCTAAATTACCATAATTTATATATCCAACTCAACTGTAAAGTTGTAAAACATGTACCATTTATTTAGAAGTTTTGTGCTAGGTACTTGATTCACAGATTCTGTGATCTTTGTAAGCAACCCGAGAGACGATNTCATGGTTAACATGTAAAAGTGTGGAAACTAAGATTTTTAGTTTAGAAACAGGGATGTTTTAAAAGAACACCAGTCCCAAGGCACTCTACATATAATATACCAATAGGAGGGAATATCTGAATCTGAATTCAAGATTTCAGGTTGATTGCCATTTCACTTTTAGCACGTGTCAAAAACAAATGTTTGGCTAACTACAGCAAAGTATCATAGAATATGTATACACTTTTGGGTAACTATGGTAGAGTAATGTAGAATATATATAATACAGTAAAAACTGCAGGATGGAGGTCTCCTAACAAACTGTACTCTGTTAAAGTCCTCTTGGTAAGTTATGTAAATATCAAAATATATAGAGGAAAACAGCACAGCATGTACATGTTGCATGTTTTATATATATATATATATGTGTGTGTGTGTGTGTGTGTACTCTAATTTACATATGCTCACTCACATACATATTCTTAATAATTCAGGAGATAAGCAATATAAGCTACCATGTAGTTTTACTTCTATAAATTTTATAATCCAAAAACAAGTTTTGTTTCAGAGTCCAAAAAAGTTTAAATTGGAATATTCCTATGACAGACACTTGTGTTTCTTCTAAATCCGAATTCACTAACATCAGAAACAACACGGTATTGGAAAAACATTGAAAAATAGGTGAGTGCGATTTTTGTTGGAGAGAATTTTTCTGATGTAAAGCTCCAGGGGCACAGATGACACTTGCTGAGAAGGCCTTGCGCCTGGTGATGCAATGGGAATGTGCTGGCCGCACCTTTGAAAGGAATAAGCATTTATAATCAGAGAACAGTAATTCTGCTGGCTTTGAACTATTTTCTCCCTTCCCCAAAATATTCTGAATATTTAAGAGTAAACCCAGAGGCTTGAAGGTTGGCTCAGGGATTCAGACCACGGGGTGCTCTTCCAGAGGACCCAGGTTCAGTTCTTGCACCCACATGGTGGCTCACAACCATCTGGAACTCTGGTTCCAGGGGTTCTGATACCCTCTTCTGACCTCCATGGGCACTAGGTATGCACATGATACACATACATACATGCAGTCAAAACACCCATAAACAAATTAATTCTTTTAAAAAAGAGAATGAAATATTATACTGTCTGAAACAAACTTTTAAAGCTCAAAGTTTCTATCTTCATAGAAGTATTAAAAATATTTTTAACTAAATCCTTTCCTGAAAAGTGTCATCAGAATGCCTTATGTGAGTAGTTGGTTCTGTGCACAGCTAACAAAGCTACTGAACACTACAGTGTTGATAGGACATTTTTGTCAACAGCAGTTCCCAAACCTGAGACTTTCTGAAAGTAAGGTCCACTACTTAAAAATAGCCAAAGCAGTACTTAAAACTGCAACTTAAAAAAAAAATCACTTAAAGTCACAATTTGAAATTACAAATAATATGCTTTAATAGCAATGAACATTTCACTATTTAGAAATTCATGCTATAGCAAGCAGATGAAAGGGCATGTTGGTTGCACTTTGAGAGGTAATGTTTAAAACCCCTTGTGGACTATGGATCAGCCCATAGAAAAATGATCTGCCATTAATGAAACAGTAAGGAGGAAAGCTATTAGGAATTCATTTCATGACTTAACGACTTAAGTGAAAAATGGCTCTNTGAACAAATGAAGGTAAGGTTTCTTCTGGATTCCTGAATTTAAAACAATGTATGTATAATTCAGTTACTTTTTAGTTTAAATGGGCTTACTGGGAAATGTTATCATGTTTACTATTTTCTACAGAAAAAATATTCTCGAGTTTATCTAATAACTCAGTGAACTTTGGCCCTTCTTTTTTTGGGGGGGGGGTTGAGCTATCTGTGTAGATGTTTCTTTGCAGTTGTACATAAAATGTTTTCACATTAAAATGAGTTAATGTATAAAGTACTGCAGTATGCTATAATCAAGTAAAAAGCATTGCAGAAGTTTTCTTGGCAGGGGAGGGGGAAGGGGAGATGGGAGAAGGAACCAANAGACAATGACTGTTCCAAAAATTTTATTCATGGTTTAAAACAGAATACAAAACCACTTGCTAAAACTTGGATCGCACAATTGGTGTATGGAGGACAAGTCATTAATTTAGCACTTACATCTTTGACAACCCCACACCAAACATTTTATTGTTGGTAAGTGATTCTCCAATATATCTTTAATATTGAAAACTTTATAACATGAAAACATGACCAGGTAAACTATAAACTGTNAGATGGACATTACTGCAGGAGTTAGGCTACACTGAGACTATTCAGTCTGAGTATTTATTACCTTGTTTGTTTGTTTTGAAACTTTCCAAGACTTTTTATAAGAATCAAAGACTAAACCAGACTTGGTGGCATATAACTGTAACACCAGTACTTGGGAGGCTGAGACAGGGGACTGCCCTGAATTTGAGGCCAACGTTGGCTACAAAATCACAGACAGTGTATCATAACATCTGAACCTTTAGAATTAAGAGTACAGAGAGTAATGAAAAGAAACTATTTTAAAATTACAATGTAGTGGTTAGGGAGGGTCCCTGATAAACATTAGGAAGGAATCTGTCCATTCCTCTTCTATGAACAGGGAAAAGGGTAGGAATCCTGTCTGAGGACCATCCTTATTTGAAGTGTTGGTTTTCCTCAGAGTGCTCAAGAATGTAACCTAATGCAAGGAAAATTTTCTGTAATTGCNGAAATGGACACAAACCCNAAAGCCAAAAATAATGAGGAATGGTAACTTAGGGGAATTCAACAGGAGAGGAAATAATGGGCTTACATTTTGCCACTGCAGTGGGAAGTTGAAATCAGCTTGGTAACTGTATTTATGGGTTACAGGCTCACCTTTTGAATAGTAGATAATTTACTTTTCTTCTTGCTAGCAACAAGAAATAGTNTCATATACTATAGAATGGTACATGCCAAAGCAATTGTNATTTTTTTCATCTAGGTAAGAAGAAAACAATGGAATGAACTCTATATAACTACCATCCTCATCCAGAAAGCCTAAAATATTTTTCCTTGTTTCTTTATATTCAATCCACAATCTATGCCAAGAATATTGTTTCCAATCCATTTAGAAATATACAATGAGAAATAATGAAATAATCTACTGAATCAAGCTGGATTAGATAATAGTTAGAACATTTAGGAAATAAAGACACTTCCATTCATCTGTCAGAGAAGACCAGCAGATACTTAGACACACATAGCTTTCCACCTTCCACAAATTTGCATGTACTTATTAGGTGTAAAATTGGAGTGGATTGCTCTGTACCTCACTTTTTACATGTGAAGCACTGTCATTTGTNTAGTTAAAATATTGAGAAAATTTATGTCTATAGATAATACTATTTTTCCAGGGTTTTTAGCCCAAGCTGGCTTTGAATTCCCTAGGTAGCTGAGGATGGCATCAAACTTCTGTTCCTCCTGACTCTACCTCCCANATGCCAGGAGTACAGACATGCACTGCACTGCTATGTGTGGTGCCTGTGGTGCTAGGGATCAAACTCAGGGCCTCATCAATACTAAAGATAAGCACTCCTTTCTCAAATCATGATGCTAAGGGATTCAGCTACAGTTTAACCTTTCTCCAGCTATTGGTCATATTTTGCCTTTACTCTTTTCACCATCCTAAGTATTTTNCATCTTTGGTTTAATTTCCTCAAGTTAAATCCCTAGAAGAGTAAAGAAATCCAGTGAATCAGTTTANGATTTTCTCTATGTACTAATGGTAATTTTTGTTTCTTTTAGACAGGGTCTTCCTACGTAGCCCACGTATACCTTGAACTCACTCACTATCCTCCTGCCTCTGCTTCCTGAGTGCTGGGATTATAGATACATATGACGATGCCCTGCATTNTTAAAAAACATGTATTGTTCAATTGCCTTTCTACCAACCCAGAAGAGCAGGAAGAGTGTGAGCACATACAGGCCTTTGCCCACNCTGGCTTCTAGTAACAACAACAAAAGTCTGTTCAACTTTCAGTTCATGAAAATTGCCTCTTTTTAAATTTTTTTAAAATTTTGGGGTGTTTGCCTTGTCCTGTAAAGAAAAAGAATAAGGCCATTCAAATTCAGTCAATTAAGGATATGTCTACAAAGTGTCGTCTTCATTTTTATGATATTTCAAGTCTGATGGTAAATCTCTAATTCTTAGGGCCCTTATTATTGATATTGAACACATGATACTANTATTTGTTAGCTATATTATTATTTGAATTGTGTGAGACCTTGAAAGTAAAATGACTAGACGAATATTTCTCTATCTAAATATGATACCATGCATTATTTTGCTTTCCCAAGAACCTAGTAAAATGAGAGTAATGGCATTTCTTTTTATTCTTTGAGGTTTATGATTTCAAAGACAATCTACCCAAGGATAGAAAACAGACTTGCAAGGGATAGACTTCTGAGATTTCTTAAACAGTAGGAACAGCTAGGAAGGAACCTATCAAAATCAAAAGATTGATCAAGAGTTTGATTAGAACATCTGTAGGTTTCTTTTTATAGAAATAGTAGGCCTAGGTTATAGGTGTCTAACTCTTATGTGAAAATTAGAATGTTGAATAAAATATGTATATTTACCCTTAAAAGTACCTGTGAGCAGACAAAGAATTAAGATATGTCTAAGAGAAAGAAAGCATTCCAAACACATTAAAATACTTTTAGGTTTAGTCAAATAGTAGTTTCAAATTAAAGAACAGAAAACTCATTTGAAAATGGACACTCTTTCCCCTGCCCCAAATAAACAACATAGCACACATACACTTTACAAACCAGGAACTCTAAATAGCTAATAAACAAGTGAAAAAAGTTATTCAGCTTCATTAGTAATTATGAAGTTTCAAATTTAAGCCACAATGAAAGCCCATTACATACCTAGCACCTTGGTAGAAATGAAACATTTGACAATAAGAAGGAATGAAGTTTAAAAGGTACAGTTAGTTTGGAAGACAGTTTGGCATTATCTTGTCAAGTCTGGTGATCCAGCAACTCCACCAATGGACAAGTAGCCACAAAAAAAAATTGTATACAACAAACCATGTAAAGATGTTGGTAGTTGCATTTTTCACTGGAAACTAATCAAATGCTTACAACTGTAGAATAGATGTCCTGCCTCTGAGGATATCGTTTTCTTACATGAACAAACCACAACAGTCTGCAGTGTTGAGATAAAGAAAATACAGAATGATACTGTATTCACAACAATTCACATACAACTCTTCTATTTATATGAAATCTCCAAACAAAAGTTTAAATATAACATAACATATAGGGTAGCTAAAAAGCAAGAAAAATAAGTATTCTATTTGTTAGGGTGGTAGTTATTTGTTGTAGAATATTAGTTTAAGATGTGTTACATTTGTTTATGCTGTGGAATATTTGTTTAATGATGCAAAGCTGTGTTGCATTCTTTTATGTTTCTTTTGTTTAACTCTGTGAAGCTGTGTTACTGTGCCTGTCTAAAATACCTGATTGGTCTAATAAAGAGCTAAATGACCAATAGCAAGGCAGGAGAAAGGATAGGCAGGGCTGGCAGGCAGAAAGAATAAATAGGAAAAAGAGAGAAGCAAAAAAGAGATCAAGGAGCAAGAGAACAAGGAGAGGACACTAGGGGCCAGGTACCCAGCCATGCAGCCAGCCACAGTGTAAGAGTGAAAGTAGATATACAGAAGTAAGAAAAAGTATAAGCCCAGAGGCAAAAGGTAGATGGTTTAATTTAAGCTAAGAAAAGCTGGCAAGAAACGAGCCAAGCTAAGGCCAGGCATTCATAAAAAAGAATAAGCCTTCATGTGTGATTTATTTGGGAGCTAGGTGGTGGGCCCACAAAAAAGGAGTAAAGAGCCAAAAGAGTAAAAAGCAAACAACAGTTATTTCCATAGCAGAAGAGCAAAGTGTGATGATAATCTTGTATAGTCACTCTGCAATCCTCCAGGCTGTTGGTAGGATTTCTTGTTTCTGTTTCCTGCCCTGGCTAGGAATTACAAAACTGCAAGCTTCATAACTATTCTTATATATAAATATGTTTTGGTTCATAGAATTTTTATTAGTAGTAGTTTTTTGTTTTGTTTATTATTTTTCTGAGACTAGGTCTCACTGTGTTGCCCTAGTTGGCCTGGAACTCTCAGAGATTTGCCTGCCTCCCAAGTACTGAGAATTCTTACCACCATGCTGGAATCCACTGAACTTTTGCAATTCAAAATAAATAAGTGGAAAATCTCTACATTATTTCCTCTACCCTAGTTTTGATGACTTCCTTCCTTTTACCGTCTTAGTCAGTTTTTGTATTTTCTTTCTTCAATTCCTAAACTGGTCGGATTCTCCTATATTCTTTCCCATTTTCTATGTCTTTCATCTTATTTTTCTGTTTCACTTGTTCTATTGAGCTTTTCAACTGTGTCACTCACTGTCTTTTAGTTTCCAAGGTCTCAGTTGCAGTCTCTGAAGCTTCTTTAAAAAGCACCACACTAGTATTTGATGAATGCTGTTCTTATGTCTGAACATAAAGTGATAGTTTGAGCGAAGTTTCCTTTCCCTGCATGTTTTCCATTTTCTCCCAGATGGGTTTTTCTTCTTTTTGATCTCTGTTGCAAACCCGGAAGCTCTGCTTTTGTTAGCTCACCCATCCCCACCCCTGTGCAGGCAGGAAATTCAAGGGCTTTCTCTATGAAGATACAAACAGCGACAGTGGACAAAGACAGAAAGATTCTACACAGTTAAGGTGGAGACCCTGAGTTCAAGTTCTATTCCTTGCTGAAGGCAGAAACTTGGTATGTATTAAGCAAGTTACAGTTCCAAACAAAGATGAGCAAGGGGATAATACAGTGTTAAAGGAAGCAAACTAACTTAATGTCAACTTCCCTTTATATAAGACTTAGTTGAATCTGTCAACTCAATAATTAGAAGTGTTCTTTAATTTATGAAGTTTTCCTTTGACTACTTTTAAAAACACGAATGCCAATAATAATATAAAAATAACTATTCACCACTAGTCTTTTAAGAGACATCTGTATACAAGGATGACAAACATCCCAAGTCTCATCTCTTTCAAATACAAGAAGGTAAGTCTTCAATTGCAAACACTTCTAACAGAATATGCATCCTGTACTGTATATTTATAACCAGTTGAAATTAAGATGACATTATTCAATATTAACTTGTTATTAAATATTCTTAAGTAGTATTCAAAAAGTAGAATTGTTAGGAAAGACAAAAACTATTTCAAACAAATTANTGCAGAATGTAGAATTATTTAATTTACAATGAATAATATGTGCAAATTCCCTCAATGTTTATTATGAAGTCAACTGAAATGTTAGTGCTATGGGCTTAACTTCAGTAGAGATTCATAGTAAACAAAATGGAGAAGAGGGAAAATGTATTTTATCACACTGTATTCTGGCACACATCCAGCTGATGTTTGTCTAGGATGATGCAATGGTTGAGTCCTAAGTGGCTTACAGACGCGCATATTCAAAAGTACAGCCACAGTCCAAACAGTAGGAATAACAGAGCTATCAGGTAGGTAGAACTGTATTATGCTTTAAGAATTTTGACTTTCCTTTTAGTGATTTCACTTGACCTGCTAATGAACTGATGCTAACTCTCACCTTGTGTGGGGTCTGGCAGGGCATACGTGTTCTATATCCTTGTGTGGGGTCTGGCAGGGCATACGTGTTCTATATCCTTGTGTGGGGTCTGGCAGGGCATACGTGTTCTATATCAATGATCTCACTAGTTTATCTTGACATCATCTCTGAGAATGGTGTACTGATATCTCCATTTTGAGGATAAAGACAAGACTAGTAAACAAGTTCCAGGGGTGAAAGTCACCACCTTGGTATCTTCCTGACAAGAAGCTCTTTTCAAACCTATAGTCCAGGAGTTTATTGCCTTCTATTTGTGTTTTCCATGTTGATGCCATAGGGCTACAAAAGTTCCCATGGACATACATTGATAGTCACCTTTGAAGAGAAGTTGAACATCTCAAGTAAAGGTTTTATGGCAGTAACTTACCTAAACAGTAACAACAAAAAGACCCCTCAAACTGTTTGAGGACTGGATCAGAAAGTCCTGCGCAAAGGAACAAGGGAAACCAGGTTCTGTATCAGAAGTCAGGAAACATGCCGTGTGTTTAGGCCCATATGTGTAACTAGTAAGACAAGAGTTTATCTTTATGAAGCATCTGTAGTTCACTGTAGAAGATGTAAAGTTATATATATTATGAAAGGTATAGGGGACCTTAACAACCAGACACTAACTAGCACAGTCTATAAACAGAGCAAATTAAAGTTTCCCAAATTTAAATTTGGGACATTCTCTGGATTAAGAGAGTATAAAATACGAGAGTATAAAATACAACTGTCAGATCCCAGTTGTGGTCAAAATAATTTTTTTTTTTAAATTTTGGTGACAGGGTCTCTCTATGTACTGTAGACCAGGCTGGCCTCAAACTCACAAAAAATCTTCCTGCCTCTGCTCAAGTGCTGGGATTAAAGGCACATACTACCACACTAGGCTAAGATGAAATAGTCTGAAAATATGTCAAAATCAAAATGATAACACAGGAAAACTGTTGTGAAAATGAGAAACATTTTAGTCACTCAGTGTAGTATAAGGAGTGACATTTTCTTCATGAGCAGAAAGCGTTTGAACTCTGATAATCAAGTAAGATTGTTTGCCAGGGACATGTTACATCACTGTGGAAAACTGACTTCTGGCATTTCTAAAGCAGTGTTAAGAAGGTGGCTTTGTATGTGATTGGTTTCCATGATTTACAATATAGGCTGTGATTAATAACTTTGCAGAGGCCTTTCTAGGGAGAATGAAGTTATTTATGATGAGCAGTTTCCTCCCTCAAAATATGACATTACTTAAAATGCAGAAACTTACATGTTCAAAGATATGCAAAAATATTTTGTAGTAGTTACAGTTTATTTGAATTGTTTTACCAAGTTCAAAATCTTCTCATGTAACAAAAGGGATGTAATTTGTAACATCTTTCAAGTTGTAGGCTTTAAGATATTTTTATATAAATTTTTATTGATGTGCATTAATAGCACAAAATAATGGGTTTTATCATGACATTTGTCTTTCCAAGTCTGGTTTATTTTGCTTAGCATGATGATTTCTGCCCATTTCTCTATAAGCAACACAATTTCATTTTTTAGTGGCTGCATAATACTCAAAGGATATATATCCACATATTCTTTATCCTTCCACTGATGGGTAATTAGGCTGATTCTATGACTTGGCTATTTTGAGTAGTCCCAAAATAAACATTAGTTTGTAGGACTTTTGTTGTATGCTGACTTTGATTCTTGTTGATATGTACTGAAGAATGATAGAGCTCGGTCATACAGTAAGTAGTTCTGGTTGTTTTTGTTGTTGTTGTTAGGAATCTCCATACTGATTTCTGCAATGTTTGACCTAACTGAGAGGCGTTGGATCTGGTAGGACTTAGAGGGAGGAGTAAGTGGACTTAGTGGGGNAAATATGATCAAAATACATGGTATGAGATTATCAAAGAATTAGTAAAGTATTTTAAAAGAAATAAGTATTACTGCAACTCNAAATACTCTCCACAATGTAACAATATATAAGGGGCACCCCACCTGCCATCCTTGCCAGCATTTGTTTCAGAAACACTGTGGGTGCATGCGTACATACAGATATACATGTGCTGATGTTGGGCACCTTCCTCAATCACTCCTCACCTTATTCTTTGAGACAGGCTCTCTCAATGGATTTGAAACTCACCAATTTGGCTAGATTGCATGACCAGCAAGCAGTAGGGATCCTTGTATCTGCATCCGTGAGATTACAGGCACATCACCACACTTGACTTTTTTCCCATGGGTGCCAAAGAGGGACTCGGTCTTCATTATTGCAAGGCAAGTACTGAGACATGTTACTTGTTTTATTTTTCAAGGCCCAATCGTTTCTTATTTTAAAGACTTATTTTTGACTGGACTCAGACTCAAGAGTAGAAACTTAAGTGAGGACAGCCTACGTCTCTTGGGGATCTGTTCCAGGTGTTCTTTGGCTTCCTTCATTCTCTTGGCTAAAAGTTTAGCGTATCCCACAGCCTCCTCCTCATTTTTTGTAGTGCATTGTTTCTTCAGAGCAATATGCCTGTGTTTGTGTTACAAGACATGTGGAGTAACAAGACACTGATTCTTAGGTGTTTTGGCCCTGGGCTTCTTAACTTCTTTCTTCAGGGCTTTCTCACAGCATGTTGTTGGATATCATCTTCTTTAGAGTGGTTGAAAAGCTTTCAGATTCTGCTAGTTCTTTTCAGACTACAGAGCCACAACAGTATCTGTCAGTTCAGGACTATCCTTCTTTCCCACATGGCCCCTTTCTTTTTTCAATAACCACATTGGCATCTATGAACAGACTTGTGCTTCCTCTCCTCAGTTCTCCTTGGTCTGTAGCAAGGATACTCCTTACTCAACAGCAGGCACACAGTGCTCTGGGTCAAGATGCCTTGCTTCATGGGCAAATCTTATTTGTTATTCTTGCCACTGATTCAGACCTCATAACCTTTCCACTTTTCACCAGGACATCAAGCATCTACTTCTGTGGCCATGTGTTTCTCATAGAAAGTATGAGGCTTGCACTCATCATCATTTTAATGAGTTTCTTATAGCCAATGGTTGGGAAGGAGGTATTCAGCTTCATCTTGTCACAACCAATCCTAGGAGGTGCCACAAATAAGAGTGCTTATTTTCTTGATGGTACTCATCCTGACTAGGGTAATTTACCTTTCCTTAATGTCTAAAGACACTGAACATTTTTTTCCACAGATTTATTGGCCACTTGTACTGTTATAATTATTTTAAAGTATTTGTTCCTGATGTTTAACTTTTTGAATTCTTCTGATATTCTGGATTGTAATCTCTGGTGAATAGCTGGTGAAGACTTCCTTCCACTCTGTAGGCTGTCTCTTCATGTTGAAGATTGATCCCTTTCCTATTCTGCCTTCTGATTTCATACAATGCAACAGCAGTTTGCTATCACTTCCTGATGTGCTAGTTAGTTTTCTATTAACTTGACACAATCTAGAGTCATTTGGGAACAGGGTACCTCAATTGAGAAAATGTCCCCACCAAACTGGCCTGTGGGCAAGCCTGTAGAGACATTTTCTTCCTGATGATTGCTGCGGTAGATCCCAGCTCATTGCAGGAGGCGATAGGCACTGGCACAGGGTCTTGGGTAAGCAGGCTGAGCAAGCTGTGGTGGGGGTTGGGGGAGCAAGCCAGTGAGCAGGATTCCTCCATGCCTTCTGCTGCAGTTTCTGCCTTCAGGTTCTTGCTCTGAGTTTCCTGGATGATGGACGACTACAAGTTCTGAGATGAAATAAACCTTTTCCTCCCCAAGTTGCTTCTGGGCATGGTGTCTTATCACAGTAATAGAAACCTTAACTAAAACATCAGACTATTATAGTCCTTTTCAAAAAGTCCTTGCCTATGCATCTATCTTCCAATGTTTCCCTCTGTGTTTTCCTGTAGTAGTATCAAAGTTTTGGTTCTTAAACTAGGTCTTTGGTCCATTTTGAGCTTTGTACAGGGTAAAAAGTAAAAATCAAGTTTCAATCTTTTACACATGGATATTCAGTTTTCCTAATAACTTGTTAAAGAGAGTATTTTTCCTCAATGTATGTTTTGGCCCCCATGTGGATCCGGTGACTGTTTATTTCTGGGTACTCTACGGTTCATTGGCCCAAAGGTTTTATTTTCACACCACTGTCATGGTGGTTTTGTTACTTTGGCCCTGTATTATAATTTGAAGTGAGGTACTTTGTTGTCCCTTAGTATTGTCCCCTTTTCCTTTAAGATTGCTTTGGCTGTTTGGGGGTTGTGGTGCTTTCATGTTAATTGTAGATTGCTTTGGTCCTAGTTGTGNGAATAATGTCAAGGGGTTTGATGGGGCTTAATTGCATCAAATCTGTAGATGACTTTCAACAACACAATCATGTTAATTCATTCTTTCTAGTATCTGATTACATTCCTCTATTCAGTGCATTCACCTTTGCATTTGGTGAGTTAATTTGCTCAACTGTCACAGCCCCTTTCGCTCCACGCTTAACAAGAGTTCTGGTCAGCAAAGCAGGAGGCCCTATAGAGTTGGGGGATCCTAAGGCAATGAAATGATGAGGGTGCAGCTGCATGTGGCTACCATCTTGAGCAAATGAAGATGAATGAGAGCAGGATACAAGGAACATCCCTAAATATAATAAAAGCAATAGACAGCAAGCTGATTGCCAACATCAAATTAGATGGAGAGAAACTCAAAGCAGTTCCGCAAAATCAGGAATGAGACAAGGTTGTCCACTCTCTCCATGCCTATTCAATATAGTACTTGAAGTTCTATCTACAGCAATAAGAAAACTAAAAGAAACTAAAGGGATACAAACTGGAAAGGAAGAAGTCAAAATATCATTATTCACAGATGATATGATAGTATACATAAGCAACCACCAAAACTCTACCAGGGAACTCCTACAGCTGATAAACACCTTTAGTCAAGTGGCTGGATACAAGATTAACTCAAAAAAATCAGTAGCCCTCCTATATACAAACAATAAACAGGCTGAGAAAGAAATCAGGGAATCAACACTCTTTACGATAGCTTCAAATAATATAAAATATCTTGGTGTAACTCTAACCAAGCAAGTGAAAGACCTCTATGACAAGAACTTCAAGTCTTTGAAGAAAGAAATTGGAGAAGATATCAGAAGATGGAAAGATCTCCCATGTTTGTGGATTGGTAGGATTAACATAGTAAAAATGGTCATCTTACCAAAAGCAATCCCCATCAAAATCCCAACACAATTCTTCACAGACTTGGAAAGAACAATACTCAACTTCATATGAAAAACCAAAAAAACCCAGGATAACTAAAAACAATCCTGTACAATAAAAGAACTTCCAGAGGTATCACCATCCCTGATTTCAAGCTCTACTATAGAGCTATAGTGATAAAAACTGTATGAAATTGGCATACAAACAGACAGGTAGATTAATGGACTAGAATTGAAGACCCAGACATAAATCTGCACACCTATGGACACCAGATTCTTGACAAATAAACCAAAATTACATAATGGAAAGAAAAAAGCATCTTCAGCAAGTGATGCTGGTCTAACTGGATGTTAGCATGTGTAAGTGCAAACAGATCCATATCTATCACCCTGCATAATACTTAAGTCCAAGTGGATCAAAGACCTCAACATAAACCCATATACACTGAACCTGACAGAAGAGAAAGTGGGAAATAGCCTTGAGGGCATTGGCACAGGAGACAACTTCCTGAACGGGACACCAATAGCAGAGGCACTAAGTTCAACACTTAATAAACCAAAAGGTTTCTGTAAGGCAAAGGACACTGTTCATAGGACAAAATGGCAGCCTACGGAATGGGAAAAGATCTTCACAAACCCCACACCCCATCCAACAGAGGGCTGATTTCCAAAATATAAAAAAATCTCAAGAAACTAGATATCAACAAGCCAAATCATCCAATTTAAAAATAGGATAGAGCTCTAAATAGAGAATTTTCAACAGAATAATCTCAAATGGCCAAAATACACTTAGAGAGATGTTCAGTATCCTTAGCCATCAAGGAAATGCAAATCAAAATGACTGAACTGGCCATCTCCTAAGACCAGGCAAGACTTCAAGTGGAAGGAGTAGGAAACCAACCCAGCCACATAACCTTTGACCTACAGTCTGTCTTGCCTAAGGGATGTGCTGGGGTAAATGTGGCCCAGAGATTGAGGTAGAGGCCAACCAATGAACAGTCTAGCCTAAAACCCATGCCAGGAGAGTAAGCCCACCCGCCCTGACATTGCCTCAAGCACCAAGACCCACAGGCTGGATGACCCAGAGACCTAGGATAGAACCAAACATTACTGGAAGAAAAAAAATGTCAATGGTGGAGATTGAGGAATCCTGCAGAAGTGGGGGAGGAAGGATCTTACGAGCCAGAGGGGTCAAGGACACCACAAGAAAACTCACAGAATCAACTAACTTGGGATCATAGGGGCTCACAGAGACTGAACCGACAACCAGGGAGCCTGCATGGGACTGACCTAGGCCCTCTGCATATATGTGACAGTTGTATAGCTTGTACCTCTTGTGAGACTCCTAACAGTGGGAACAGGGGCTATCTCCAATTCCTTTACTGGCTTTTGGGACTCTATTCCCCATACTGGGTCGCCTTGCCCAGCCTTAATACAAGGCTTAGTGCTTAATCTTACTGCAACTCGATCTGCCATGTTTTGTTGATACTCATGGGAGACCTGTTCTTTCCTAAACAGAAAAGGTGGGGGATGGTAACAGAGTGGGGGGAGGGTTAGGAGGAGGGACTGGGAGAAGAGGAGGAAGGGGAAACTGGTACCTGGGTGTAAAATAAATAAAGTATGAGAGTAAAGCACTCTGTAGGGGTGCCCTAGGCAGAGGACTCCCCTCTCTACAGTCTCACCTTGAAGATTTAAAAGAATTAATACTAGAAGCAGTGTCACATCTCTTTACTTCTATTGTAAAAACACATAGAATTTACACCTGCAAACTCACACATTTAACCAGTGCCTTAAGTCTGAAGCCCAACTCTGATAATTTCTTTAAGGCTATCACAGGGCTAATAATGTTCTTTACTTTTAAATGCCATTACACTAAGTGCCATTTCTAATATCTATTAGAAGATACACAGTGACTCTTTGGGAAATTCATTTTACTATACAAACAAATAATAACCAACATAGTTGTTGGCTGTACATCTTTTGGTACCCAGGGAACAGCTTGAAAAAGCTCTTTTCTCTAATTACCTTCCCATTTAGAAGCTTAGGTTAAACTAACCTCAAGGACTACAAATCGCTAATGTGAAAAGATGTTAATAAACTCAGGCAGGTAGTAGTGTATACTGACAGAGCTAACATGCTGCTTGCATGCAATCCCTCAAACTGTTTTTTCATTTCATTTTGTTTTGTTTTGTTTGGTAGAGAATAAAGTCCTTCAGTTTGCACAGCAGCTCCACTGTCTGTCCTGTCTGCCTTTCTAGAAGAGCTTTCCTTTAGGCACACAGCAAGGTGAGGCCTTTGAATCTTGCCCATCGGTGACTGTGTGCCTGAAACCTCACATCCTACCTTGGGTAACATGACCGATATTCACCATGTGGTTCTTTATTGTTCACCTCAATCTGGACTTTCAAAGAGGTTCTTAACCATTCCCATTAACAACTTTTTCCTTTAATGGTGTTTCTGAGATAGTCTCTCACTAGCCCAGGCAAGCCTTGAACTCTCAAAGTGTTTCCTGTTTCAGCCTCTTAAATCCTGAGATTACATGTGTGCAACATGGTGCCTGGCTACCAAGTTGTCTGTTGGGTTTTTCTCTATCAGCTAACTTCTCTGCTAGCACAGTTTGGAGCTCTAACTTTAAGATTTGAGTGTGACTTCTGATAAAAGTTTTGAAAATGCCCACTGAAAGTATAAACTACAACAATCAATCAATTATTAAAAAGCAGGTTAAGGTTAAAGCCAGGCAATTGGTGAATTTGTTTAGTTCCAGCACTTGGGAGGTGAAGGCAGGAGTGTAAGGATTTCAAGTTCAACCTCACCTATGTAGTGAGTTTGAAGTTAGTCTGAGCTAAATGAGACCCTGTCTCAGAAAAACAAAACAAAAAACAAAACAAAACAAAACAACAACACACACACATACACACAGGACAAGTTCATAAACTGTGGCAATCCTACTTTTAGACACTGATATAATGATCACAATTTAATTACACCTTGATAATCATATTTGCAAGTTGGCCTATATGCAAAGTTTATTTGTAACACCCCAAATTCAGTGTCATCCAGGCTATATGCAGATAAGCACAGAGTGTTGAAAATTTTGACTTGACTAAAGAGCACATTCCAGACAAAGAGAGAAGAGACACACTGCTTCCTGTTTTCAAGCTCTCATACTATAAATTTCTGTCTTGTGCTCTTAGTACCTTCCACATTTACAATTTAATTACTATGGATAATGAAAATCACCTACATAGCTAATANGATACAATATTAAACACCTACTTAAAAAGATTGTATAGCTTTCAATCAATCCACATCTGTCAGCAAAGGACTACCCAGTAAAAGGTTTTGGAGTCTTTTGCCATTCTCCTCTTGTATTTTATAATCCTTTAAAACAAACCATTCTTAGTTCGTGGTGATTGAAGGGCCAGATGGATCTAGGACTACAGTTTGCTAGCTCCTGATGCAGATTTAGTTGCATTACCATGAGGAATCACCACAGAACACTACATAGATATAAGGAAGTTAAAGAGCTTAATAAATAAAAGATGTAGGTAGAATAAGTCTTTCATTTGCAGGTAGACACATTATAAATGTGTGGCTGCACAGAAATAAAAATATGTACAGTGATTACACAAAAATATGAGAATATTAGTGAAATAAAAGAAGTCGTACTGGCTAGTTTTATGTCAACTTGACACAGGTTATGTCATTTGGGGAAAGGGATCTCAGTTAAGAAAATTCCCCCACCAGACTGGCCTGTGGGCAACTCTGTGGGGCATGTTGTTGGTTGATGTGAGAGGGCCCAGCTCATGATAGTTGGTGCTACCTCTGGTGGTCCTAGGTTCTAAANGGAAGCGGGCTGAGCAAGCCATGAGAGGCGAGCACATGAGCAGCAGTCCTGCAAGGCTTCTACATCAGCTCCTGACTCCAGGTTCCTGCCCTGTCCTGCCCTGACTTCTCTTGGTGATGGACTGGAAGTGTAAGCTGAAATAAACCCTTTCCTTCCTAAGTTGCTTTGGGTCATGGTGTTCATCACTGTAATAGAAACCCAATGTAGACCGGTATTTGACTTTGTTGTTATTTTTTTAATGTGTGTATGCACNGTATATGTACGTGTGTGTGGAGGGTTATGCAGGCCCATGCTTTTGTTGAGACTAGAGGAAGATGTCAGGTGTCCTATCCCTTTCTGCCTATTCCCTTGAGACAGGGTCTCTCACTGAACCTGAGCTAGGCTGCTTGCCACCAAACCCCAGTGATTCTCCTGCCTCCACCTCCACAGCACTGGGGTGATGGGTGGTTCATGTAGCACCACACCCAGCTGGGATTTGGACTCAGGTCCTTGTGCAGCAGGCAGTCTTACCACTGAGCCATCTCCCCAGCTCCTCCTCTGTGAGGTTTACATTAAACCTTTTTCTTTGAACAACTTTAAAAGGTAGTAAATTTAACTCCAAAAGGCAACTTTGCTGTACTTCCGCCATCCACCCACACACATTTTCATGTGTTCACCTATTTAACTAGCTCTTCATCCAACAAAGATTTTGTAAACATGTACTTTTTGTTATAATATTGATAGCACAAATAATATACCAACCACTCTGACAGGGCTGTGGCTGTGGTTTACTGCTCAGAGCACTTGCCTTGCATATAGAAGGTCCCAAGTTCCATCTCTAATATTGCAAACAAATAAGCAACAAAAACTTTGGAGAGCACAATTTAAAATTGTGTTATAAATACAGAAAAAAGGCTTTATGTATTAATAAGTATTTTCACTGGATGGCTGACAGAAAATAGTATCCCCATGCATTTCCTCCCTATGCATTCCACCCTTAAGTGACATTTTATGCAAATTCCTAATTACCGTACAATCAGAGCTGTGAGAGAAAAAGCCTCTTACACTATTTTTTTTCTTTAGTTGAAATACAATGAGATAAATACTAGGATAGGGAAATGCCTTGTGTTGTAATGGTACAGATAGGAGCATCAGCGATAGTCTTGCATGGAGATGTGATATTTTAGTTAGGTTTTGGAGAATGAAGAAGGGATGGATGAGAGAAGGTTAGAGTTAAAGTCTAAGGGTCTGTATTATGGAAAGGCACTACAGCAGGAAAGAAAGAATTAAAAAGCAGTTTAGAAACTGTATCTAATATGCTAGGACAATGTGGGAGTAACCAACCAATGTCTGATTTAACTTAAGGCCCACTCCATGAGATGGAAACCATACCTGACACTGCTTGGGTAACCGAGAACCAGAAGCTAGATAGCCCAGAGGGCTAGGGTAAAACCAAATTAAAAAAAAAATGTAGCCAATAAAAAGCTTACCAAGTCTGTTCTGTTTTTTGGATGCCGCCCCCTCCCTTTTATTTCTTTTTCTTTTCAACTTGACATAAAGAGAGTTACCTGGGAAGAAGGAACCTCAATTGAGAAAATGCCTCTATCATATTGCTTGTAGGATTTGATGTGGAAGAGCCCAGCACACTATGGGTGGTACTACTCCTGAGCAGATAGATGGTCTTGAGATATAGAAGAAAGTAAATTGAGCAAGCCAGGGGGAGCAAGCCAGTAAGCAGCACTCCCTCATGGCTTCTGCTGCAGTTCCTGCCTCCAGGCTCCTGCCCTGAGTTCCTGCCATGACTTCTCCTCATGATGGACTACAACCTTAAGGTGAAATAGACCTTTCCTCCCCAAGTTGCCTTTGATCATGGTCTTTATCTCTCTCAGCAACAGAAACCTAACTAAGCCAACATAAGCCACATAAAATGTCTAACTGACCTGAAGGCAGTGAGGACTGTTACAGTATTTCTTATAAACAGTAGTGATCTGATCTCATCTGTATGCATGAAAGCTATAGGTACAGAACAGAGAGCATACTGAAGATAAGAAGGATGCTGGTCAGGATGTTTCAGTAATCCACTTAAAAATCATTGTAGCCTGGTGGTNGTGGCGCATGCCATTAGTCCAAGCACTTGGGAGGCAGAGGCAGGTGGATCTCTTAGTTTGAGGCCAGCCTGGTTTACAGAGTGAGTTCCAGGACACTCAGGGCTACACCAAGAAACCCTGTCTTGAAAAAAACAGTCATTGTAGCCGTCCTTAAGGTAGGATCAATTGAAATGGTAAGTAGCAATTAGGGAGCTGAGTGTATCTCAGTTGTAGAGAATTTGCCTTTCTTTTTATAAGACCTTGGGTTTGATCCTCACCACCATCTCCAACCCCCGCCACACACACTATGGGGGAATTGCTCATACCTTCAAGACTATAGGCAGAGAGAAGAAAAAGATAGTTGAGAACTGTCCAGATTGCAGCTTTGGGAAAGGGACTGACAGCACATACTGCACCTGCCCAGGTACTGGATGTAGCAGCAAAAGGAAGTAGAGCTTCCTTCTGATAAGCAGGAAACGCATTTTGGACATGATGAGCTTGAGAGGCCTGTTAGTAAGATAACTCAGTAGGCAGTTATCCATACAGGTCAAGAGGTGAAAAGACCAGATTGGAGCTGGAGACACAAAGATGAAGGTGTCCTTGCCTCTGAAGCAACTGATTGTTAGGAAGAGGAATGCCGTGACAAGAGGGCCTAGGACAGAGCTCTGAAAACACTTAACAGTAGGGGAGCTAATAGCAAGGAGGCAGAGAACCAGAGATCTGTACCTCAAAAGTCTTAGGAGGAAATCTTTCTAAACAGGTCACTGATATATAACACAGAGCTACTGCACAGTGGGTCACCGGATAGTGTCCACTGAATTTAGTGACAAGAAGATGATTAGTAGCCTTAGAAAAGCNAGTGTCAATGAGTAGAGACAGAAACCAGTGGTCCTCCAAGGTCAACCAACTGCCTCCTAAAGCCTTCCAAAAACTACTCTCCATTTCCTTTGCTGCCATTCCAGCTCACGCTCTCATTATTTCTTATCAGATCTTTGGCAGTCACTCTTACAGTTACCTGGCTGTATAGTCTCTTTCTAAACCCTGCCCCCAATGTATATATAGTTTACCTTCTATCCAACTGCCAGAGTAGTATTTCTGAGGTACAGCATGGAGCAGAACAGTCTGGCTCAGAAGCATAATCGTTCCCTGCTGCCTTTATAAAGTTGTACAGCATCCCACTACAGAACCCACTCTCAACTTCAGTGGCTTCTGATTTCTGCACCCTCCTTGTCCACACATACAGACTGATCAGATCATTGCTGTTAGTAACTCCTTAACAGTCTTCACTGCCCTCAGCTCTGTTAGGACGATTTTATGTGGCTCATAAGGTCTCACGATATTGGTAAAATCCAAACCCCTTTACATGATATTCAACCCCCACCCCATTACTTGTCTCAATCTTCAAGTCCATTCATATTGCATACAATTCAAAAATCCGCCTCAAAATTATAACTTTAAAAATTTAACTACATTTAAAGAGTCAAAATGTAAATTATGGTCATGCAGATGAGAAAAACTTTCTTCTTAAGGTATGGGTCTGAGTCTCTAGTAAGTCTGACAGACTGGATGAACAGCATCTAACAGAAAACTTGTCATGAAATATATTACCTTTTTTATTATGAAACACATGGCTAACAAAGGGAGTATATAAGCATTTAATAATGGATTTCATAATATTAATCTGTTACAGAAAACATTTCCATCCCGTTATCATGGTCTCTCTATTCTCAGCTGAGTAGAATGACAAGAAAAAGAGAAAAAAAAGCACACATACACTTTCTCTTTTAAAGAAACAACCATCTTGTAAATGTGTGGTACTTCCCAATTGGAAGCTAGTAGTCTAACAAACTACACTGAACTAGCTAGTGTCATGATTTCCCAGCTGCAGAATTGTCACACATAAGACAGTTTAACTCCAGATAGATCAGAGGCCTCTAACAAATCTTAGAGGTGATAAAGATGCTGCTGCAGGCAAAGAAAGACATGTTACATAATCATATGCCATGTTCCATGTCTTTGTTACGGTTTGCTATTGCTTTCCAGGATTTTGCATAATCACATGTGTGTTACATAAACCTCACGTCATTTCGTGGTGACAGACTATGGTTAGCAAAGATGCTTCCCATCTATACTTACTCTCTGTGCCTTGGTACTGCCTTATACTATATGGTTGCAAAGGAATTCTAGGATCAGTCCTCAGAAGATGAATCTGCAATTGTAACAACTATGAAGGAACAAAAGATCACCTTGCCAGGACTGATACTTTGAAATTTTACCATGGTGAACCCAGAACTTCATGAAACAGCAAGAATGAGCTATCCCAGATGTATTTTGTTGGCTTATAAAGGAATGCCAAGAGACTCGTTCTCTTTTGATTAGAATTGATCATGTTCTCAATTAGAGAAAAGTTACTTTCATTCATATTTTAGAAGTCTAATGTTTTCTTGATTTTAGCAAGATGTTCTTTAAACCACAGAATAAACAGTATAGAGGACTGTTATCATAGCTCTTAATTACTTGTCAGTCTCAGAACATTCTGAGGCTATCTGGGAGGCCATCTCCCAGACTCTGCTTTGGGAAGTCCTGTATCTAGTGAAGAGTTCTGAGTTGGTGACTAGCTGTGAGATGTGCTTTGCACTCATCATAGTCTTTCACACACTTAGTGGCAGAACATGTACTTAATATGCTAAGTATTTGGGAACAGACTATCAAAATAATTTCCATTTTGTGTCTCTATCAGAATTATTTAGTTTAAGTCCAGTCAAGCTTAGTACCTTGATTTATGTCTTTACATTGTCAACTCCTGTAAACAAATTTGGAGGTCTAACAACTATTTTTTAGAATCATTTACTACATCACCTATGCTCATTATGCTAATTTTGAGAAGGTATTAGCATAAGCAATGAAAATAGCTTATCAAATTTTGACCTACATGTCTTGCATTCCCCCACCTGGGGGAAATGGAAGTTCTACAACCCAAGAAAGTTTGCAAATCTTGGTACAGATAACAAAAATAAAAAGCTCACTAAAATATACTATATCCTCTAACAATTATTTTCATATTTTAACACTGAGAAGATGTCTTAGGATTTCTTTTGCTGCGATGAAACACCA
>LZPO01045681.1:10706-25522 GCA_001675575.1 Neotoma lepida | reverse complement strand
AGTGAAGAAACAGACAAACTCAGACAGAAGAAAGCCTGTAGACAAAGGTATAGAAATGCAAAAGGAAACAGCTAAGTAATTCAGAACACATCCTACAGCTTCAAGTCTGAAAGGGAGGAAAAGCTACATGAGAAAGGACTTGAGTTGCCCTTTAAGGATTCTAAATTTCATCTGAAAAATCAATAGAAATCATTAAAGAAAGTCTCTTAATTAAGATCAAAGTTTATATTAAGAACCATAACTTGTGGGCAATTTGAAGGTGCAATTTATATAGAATAAGACATGGANAGAATTCTACAATGCAGTTGTTTAGCTGAGAAATATCATAAAATAATAATATAAAGTATAACTGACAGAATCCTTGCTCAAAACTACCATTTGTGATAGAGCACCAAACTATATTACAAGAATTCAGCCAATGAATAATAATAATAAGATACTTACTCTAAATATAGTATCATTGGTTGACTAGTTACAGCTATGGATCTTACCTTTTCTACTTTGAATTTGTTACCTGAACATCTGCTATGGAGATTGTATTAACTACATTAAAATACTAAAATAATGTTTTCATATACAAAAGTGTCACAACTCACATTCCACAAAAATATCATAGTAGAAATTCAAGTGAACATTGGGAAGCTTCTCATAAGTACAATAAAATAAATAATAATAATAGTCCATCGAGAATAGGGAATTTCAAGGAAGCATTTGAATTGCATTCTACTGGCATCTTCCAGAAAACATCACATTAAATATGAAAATAGTATTTAAAAGATGATCAAGTGACAAAGAGGATCAATAATCTCAATTGTTCATATTCCTGGGTTATTAAATACCTAGAAAATGAAAAATTACAGATATGTTATACCTACCTATGATTATTCTCATATGATTTTAAAATTTTTCAAGAAATTATAATGGAGGTATATTAAACTCATTTAATTGAATATAACTGACATAATTCTTCAATAGCTAGAAGAGGTATTGTCAGCAAATATCCTTGGATGTTTTTCTGTCCTCAAATTTTATATACTGAAAAAAAAAAGAATAAGTGAGATACAACCAGTTTTGGGGATATAGAAGCACTTAATCCTATCGCTATCTGCTGTCTAGTTTACTCATGAATGTATGTGGCCAAATTCCTATGGTATTAAGTATTGAAAGTAAAAGTTTTACATTCACCACCCCCATCCGCTTATGTGTGAAAGTGGTTTTTTAATGTCTCTTAAAATTCTGTAAAGTCCCCTCATAATAGGACAGGTATTGCAAAGGAACAATGGGCTTCATTATTACTCCCAAGCATGAAGAGCAGTTGCAAACTAAATCAGTTCTGAGGAGGAGGTAAAGAGCTTTACAGATTTGCATGTGAATCACTCCTTATAAAGAGTTGCCTGCTTTTGTGTGTGAGATGATGAATGCTCAGGGCTTATTCTGGACCGCCCTTTGCCAGTTAACACATTAGAGGAAAGAGCAGGGCTTGAGGCAGGTTCTGTTCCTCACCCAGCAGCAGGGGCAGGGTACTATATTTTTCTAACTTCTTTACAGAATAAAAAGGAAATAAATCAATGCTAAGTTTAGAAACCTAGTTCTAGGTAAGGGAAAAGCAAAATAGGATGAGAAAATGTCAAGATAGAAATAATCACTCTAAAAATCAGATAAATTCTGTCTTGAAATTAATAATAAATTAGACTCAGAGAATACCGAAGCATTGGCAACAAAGGTGAAAATTCTGAGAGATCTCAGGCACAAGTCACTGTAAGGTGTCATTTGCCAGAGAATATTCTAGGGAAGTTAAAGGAGCCCTGAGGGGAAATGAAACTCAGGGCACAAATCTGAAGTAAAACTTTATAAAGGGAATTCAATTCACAGGCTTCTGACTTTGGCCCAAAAAGTCNAGGTTCATAAAGACTGCAGTTGAAAGGCTGGCGGCAGCTGTTCCATTTTGGGGACTGAGTAGGGAGCTTTGATCCTGGAGTATTAGACAGTGCTAAATTTAACAGTCCTGTCCCTCTGTAGAAAGAAAGAAAGCTATCAGATGAGAGCAAAGTCAATGGCAAAACAGAAAGGGAAATTGCTACNGTCTTTTTATTATCTGTAGAAAAGACTTATATGATAATTTTTAAAAAGAAAGTTATTGAAATTTCCTCAGCTTTGAGCATGTGCTCCTTCTTAGGAATAAATATGCAAATCTTTTAAAAATTTAGTTATTTATTCTAGATCTGCAAAATATTAGGTTTACATTTTAAAAGTTAAATTTTACTTCTAAATGGGTTGAAGTAGACTGTTTTTCTCATACAACATAGAGTTAANTTAGATTGAAACAAAGAACAGACAGTTTTGAGCCTTGCTAGGTGGGATAAAATAATATTACACTTGAATCCAGGTGTGTGAAATAAATTTATATTAATTGTCTTTATACATCAGTTTATGCTGACTCTAGAGATGACATGGTAGGAATATGGGACATAAAGGGAACTTATATTGAATGCCTTCAGGAGAATTTTAGGCACAAATGATTTAAGAATAAACAGACAANGGAGCAAAGAGATGAATCAGTGGTCAAGAGAACCTGTGCTCTTACAAAGGACCCAAATTCACATCCCTGCACCTAAATGGCAGCTTACAATCTTCCATAACTACAGTTCCAGGAAATGCAGTATCCACTTCTGGTCTGAACAGACACCAGGCATTCTCCTGGTGTATACATACATACTCATATAATACTCATATAAGGCCAAATACTCATATAAATCTAATTAAAAATAAATCTTTTATTAAAAATAATATTTTAATTCAGTAAGGATATCATAAAACTATCCTAAATCTCAAAATAAATAAATCTGTAACCCAGCATGCTTTACAATTTAAATAATAATGAAAAGGTTCAAGAATCTCATAACTGGGTAGAAAAGCAAACAGTATGTCAGAGACAGCTACACTTCTGTATTGATTGTCACACTACCCACAAAATCCAAGATATGAAAACAACCTAAGTGTCCACAGTGGATGCACATCTAAAGGACAGTTGTATATGTATACAGTAAAATACTGTTTAATATAAAAAGAAAGAATCCTACNATTTGATAAAGAACATAAGTGGACTTGAAGATTTAATCTTAAGTGAAAGCTGTCCACTGAAAGGCAAATACTGCAAGACCTCATTCATATGGGGTCCACAAATATAGGACTTACTGAATCCAAAATCAGAATTGTGTTGAAGCAGAGACCAGAGGGCTGATAAGGTGTCAGGAAGATATCAGTCAAAAGACCATAAACTTCAGTTGGGAAAAATAAGTTCATGAGATCTACTGTATAGAATAATGACTACAGTTAATAGTTGATTGTATTTAACATCTGCTGAGTAGACTTTGAGTGTTTTCAAAACAACAACAATATCTATTGATACAATTCCTATTAGCAAGTGTTAGCTCAGGGAACATCATGGAAGATGAATGAAAAGACTGTAAGAACCAGAAGACCAAGAAGTCTGCTGCGATACTGTCTTTCTTAGTAATGACAGGGAAACTATATCCATGATACCACACACACAAAAAAAAAAAACATATTGTTTAGAGCTCAACACTGACAATATTGGTAGACATCCTAACTTGAATGGAGGAAATCTTACAGGGCTCCACACTTAGACAAAGAAGTACAGGTAATTAATGACTGCTGAGAGAGAAAATTAGTCTCTCCTAGGGATGAAGTCACTAATTGGTTATCCAATACCAAGTGGTCAACCCTGAAATCATGTATGTACATGTAACATTACATAAACAGAGCAGGTTGTATTTATTGTGTTTATGTGTTTATGTGTATATATATAATGTTAAATATATTATAATATATTTTGTATAATTAGAATATATATAAACAGAGCAGGTTATATGTGGTGATACATTGTGTACCCTAATAAACTTGCTTGAGGATCAGAGGACAGAGCCAGCCAGTAGATTAGACATAGAGGCCAGACAGTGGTGGTACACACCTTTAATCCTAGCACTCGAGAGGCAGAGATCCATCTGGATCTCTGTGAGTTCAAGGCCACACAAGAAACAGAGCCAGGCAGTGGTGGCACACACCTTTCATTCTAGTACTGGGAAGCACACATGACTTTAATCCCAGGAAGTGATGGCAAGGTGGAGAAAGGTATATAAGGTGTGAGGAAACAGGAACTAAAGCAGTTCATCTGAGACCCTTTGGGGTGAGACTCAGANGCTTTCAGTCTGAGGATTCTTGGAAACAGGATCTGCTGAGGAGTTGGCGAGGTGAGGTTGTCTGTGGTTTGCTCTGCTTCTCTGATCTTTCAGCTTTCACCATGATGACTGGCTCTGGGTTTTTAATTATAAGAANATTTAACATTTGAAAAACAGTTGTAGTTATCATGTTTATGTGTTTATATGTATATATATTATAATTATACAAAATATATTATAATATATAACATTATATAAACAGAGCAGGTTGTATTTATCATGTTTATATGTGTATATATGTTATAATTATGCAAAATATATTATAATATATATTAATCAAATATTAAGAGGTCATGAATTTAAGCGGGGGAGGTGGAACATAAGTGAGTTTAGAGGGAATAAAGAGAAGATGGGTAATGATACAATTAGAATTTTAAAATTTTTTCAAACGAGAACATTAAAAATGATTATATACAATTTATCAATTAAAAAGTAAAGGTTTAAAAAACAATACACAAACTCCTATAAATTTTGAAGAGAACAAAGTGAAGCAAACAGAATATTTTCTGACACAGAGATATGCAAATGAGACCTCTTCCTCTGAGCATCTGTTTGTTCTACTGCACCATTCATGAAGAGGTTTGGAGTGAGGAATGATGAACTGAAACTAAACTACTGAAATCACTGCCATAGCACTTGCTCTCAGAANAAATCAATTAAACCAGTCCACCTGGTTTTGAGTTAGCAATTTATCCACTGTGTGGATTTAGATTACTTTCATTCTATGTGCCACCATGATGTGGGAGAGAATAGCACACATGCCTTATCTTCAAGGAGAGGTCCCTTCATGTGAAGCATGTAAAGTGGCATGACATGACCTGGGTCTTCTCATATGCAGACAGATTCATCAGTGAAGCAATATATCATTTATTTATGCATCAGTAACTATACCTTCATCAGATGTACAACTGGTTGAAGTTGCAATTACTCACTAACNTAGAGAATGGAGTATTCACTTTCCTACAGAAGAAAAGAATCTGATTTGTTGAGAAAAATTCATAAGAATTATTCCCCGCTTACTTCTGGAAAATGCCACAGATACCCAGCTGTAGAATNTGAAAGATAGAGCTTGGAATCAGAGTAAAATTTACTCTTGAACTATTTCATTTCCCTGAATATGGGATCTGTCTGTGATATGCACAGAATCTGTTGAACTNGGGAATAGTCACATGATTTACTTTAGCCAATACTAAGAGGTCAGAGATGAATTCTGTGTGGCAGTCAAAAGACTTTATAGTCAGTCTAGGGTTAGTAAGCACATTCTCCTTCTCATCACTTATAATGCAGACATGACCCAGATAAGAACAGTTTCTTCATCATGAGTCCCATAATGAAGAGAAGAGGAAGCAGAGCTGCAGGAAAGCTCCTGAGAGGTTGGTAACACCAGGGAGAAATAAACCTTTAGTGAGAGACTCTTGTTCCTGCTGCATGAACTGTCTGAATAAGTGAAACATTTGCCTGCAGCACTGGCAAGTTCTTTTCTTTCCTTGTAAAGTAGCAAAAGAAGATTCATNATAAAGTAAGAAGTAATTGTTGTATTTTCCTATTATGGACTTTGGTATAAAGCCTTTCAAGACATGAATTGTACAAAATAGAAACATATACTCTGCCATGCCTAGATTTAAATTCAAATCCCCCTTCTTACCTGTGTGATATTCAACACTTCATAGGTCTCTTCCACAAATGGAAATGATGGTTTTTGCCCTGCACCCAGACAGCATTGAAGATCAGCTGAATTACCATATGTAGATCAGGGCACTATTTGCCATATAGCAACACTCCACATGTTATTATTTACCACTAACATTACTGCTAATATTTGTAGGCTTAGTATTTACCACATTGTCTTTGGCTTCTACAGTCAATACATTCATTTTATTACTTTGCGCTATGAATTCAATTCTAATCCATGAGACTATGCTGTTTACATTCAANTTTTTTTCTAGACTTCAAATAAAACACATAATATCAAGTTTGTACTCAAGAGTTTGAAAGCATTNCCATTTATCTCAGGGTTAACTGGATCCTCTCAATAGCCAATTATACCCTCTCTAGCATGTGTTAGGCTCTATCCCCCTCCCCCCTCACTTTCACTCCCCACTCTTACTCACTCTAGCCTACATAAGCTGTCCTTGTTCTTTCTTGACTTTTAATTTGGGGTGTTTACTGTAGCATTCCCATTGCCTAGAATGTTATTCCTTCAAGTACCCTTATGGCTAAGTCCCTCACATTTTTCCTGACTTTGTTCAAATGTCAATTGTAAATCAGGCAGAAGTATGACTCCCCTATTCCCATCTAAATTTTATCTGTTTTGCCCTACCACTAATCATCTTCTAACCCATTATGCTTATGTTAGACAAATATCAAGATTTATGAGAGAAGGGTCTTCTGTTCACTGGCTGCAAGCACTGAAAGCCGGGTCTGTATATGACAGGTGCATGCTGCTGAGTGCTGGAAGTGTGCATAATATTAATGATTCTTTTCGATAAATAGGGCCTTTGTTCAGCAGGTAAGTACGGCATCCTAGAAAGTCAACTTCTAAGAAACTGTGCCATATTAAAAGAGCTATGAAGTGCTAAGAGGTAAATGAANCCAAGATGATGAGCTATAGAGACAAGATGAGGGATTTGATATTCATGNAGCTTCCACATTTGGATTGAGGAAGGTCAGCTATTTCAGGCTAATAAGGAAATCATGCCCTCAGAAGCCCTGCAACTGTGGAACTGTTTAGATCTGTACTTTAATATTTAATTTCATATATTTCCTGAAGGAAAGTGATTAATAATTGCAGCCAGTGAAGCATCTACTTTAAAGGACTGACCCCTGCAAGCTGTTGTTTTTTTGAAGATTAAAATAGTAGCTTAAAAAAACAGAATGAGCCATGGAGGGGNATTTTTTAACTTCACAGAGATGAAAATGAGCTAAATGAAAATATGAAAGATAACTAATTAGCCTCAAGCTTTGAAGGGTGTGTTTTAGGATAACGAAGTTGACTGGTTCACATTGTGACACTAGGAGATGATTCAAGCATTAATCCTGTCTCTTATACACATCTAGATGTGTATAAGAGACAGCCGCAGTAATCCATCAACACAGGCAGGTGGTTCAAACAGCAGCTCAGTTTAGTGTGGGCAGTGAACACCTGCAGGTTCTCCACAGAAAGTATAATCTTTTAAGCACAATGAATAACAGAACTCTGATAAAGTAAAAAAAAAATGTTTGAAGTGCAACACAGTGATTTAATTTCACTTCAATGCTGCCTTTAATTCTGCCATTTATCTTCCGTGAAAGCCCNCTGTGTCTTTATTTCAGTCTTCCTCTTTCCAACCCTTTCATTCTTTATNGATGCCAATTAATTATTTCCAAGAAATCTGGCTTACAGTCAAATTTCCTACAAATATCTCCATACTATTAACCAAATTTAAAATGCCAAAGATACATTAATAAAAATGAATGCTTCTGACTTTTTTAGATGGAATGTATATAGAGCTTATACACTTAAGATAGGCTACATTTTTGTGTATTTTATTAGAAGTAAAAATGCTGTCATATATTTTTAACTTACATTTAGATATACACGAACAGAGTAGAGTTATTTTTGAATGAAAAGGCTGAATGGGTCATTTCCATATTTATAAAGATAGACTTTAAGTTGACTTTTAAAAATTAGTTCTTTAAGAATATTACACAATGTATTTGATATCCTATTTGTGCTCTGCAACTCCTCCCAGATATACACTTTACCCACTCTACTTTGTGTCCTCTTTTTCAAAAAAAAATTGTAGATCCATCAAGTCCAATTTTCCTGACTATATACTCTTGTGTGGCCTCCCAGTGGGGTGTAGAGTTAGCCTACCAGTGGCCATGTCCATAAAAAAACATTACTCCCCCTCTCCCAGCATTTAGATACATAGACTTTTGAGATATGCTCCAAGGATACATAATTTGGTTTCTTTCAATATAGTATCTTCATCCCCCCCTTTCTCTCTAAGTCAATCACTTGAAACTCAACAAACTTATATTAAAGCTCAAAATCCCTCCACCTAGCTCTCAACTATTAGCTGTCTGATTACTAAAGAGAAAGATTGTCTGGACACATAAAAGGAGGATCAAGAATCCTCTAAGTCTGTATTCTAGCAATTTATTTCATTGTTAACANTGGAAAAGAGAAGTCTGTCCTGAAATGTTTTGCATCAAACAGACCCTGACATGGTTCTATAATGTGAGGCCAATTGCAAAGGGAAGATGAACAGTGTGTCTAGGCATTTAGATGTGACACTCCTGGTTATGGCTTGCCTGGTTGAATTAGTATCAAATAAAACAACTATCTCAGGCCTTTTTACACTCTGGCAACAAAGATCCCAAAGGAACTTAAACCTTTAGAGAGGGTGTTTATCAGAATGGATACAGTCCTTCCTGGGTCACCTTGGTAGGACAATGGGAAGGAAATCACCTCTAACAGCTGTGTCCTTGGTGTTCCTTCTTCCTTTTGAAAATGGTTATGAAATTAATTGGTCACTATTTCTGTAACTAACAACCACTAAAAGCTGAATCTCCTTTCTTCNCTATTGCTAATTAGTCACTGGAAAGAAACTTTAAAAATGTGAAAACAAATTAGGTCTAGAAAAAGTAATAAGGAACCATATTATTGTCTATTAACCAAAAATTAAAAATATGCATGCGCGCATGTACACACACACACACACACACACACACACACACACATATATATAGACAAGCTCCTTATAAGAGCCATAGACTGTCCAACAAAAAATTCTAACATGGAACATGAGAAGCCGTCTTTCCTTTTTTTTAAGTTGTTAATCAGGGTTGTCCAAGAGACTTCCAAAACATTATAGTTTTTTGTTTTGTGTTGTTTTTGTTTTTGTTTTGCTGTTACCCTTGGTTGCCTCCAAGAGGCTGAAGGGAAGTGGGAAGTCCCTGTTGGTGAAGATGCGAAGATGCAATGATTTTCGACAGAAGGCCTGGAGGATACAAGCTAAATCTGACTTGAAAATCATCTCCCAGGTAACTAACTTTCACAGTATCAGATGACATACACAGGCTTCCAAGGGAGGGAAGCAACCAGTAGTCCTATGCCACTATGGTGACTTTGAACTATAACAATTAACAACATTGCACAATAACCCTATGGTTGTAGTAGCTGTACTAATATGTTGGCTGAAACCAAAATATCTCTATTTGGAATTAAAGCCTGTGCATCAGGAGGGAAATCATGGTGGGTACTGGAAACATAGTCAACTACCCATGCCTCGTGAACCCATGGGTCTTATAGGAGAATCTTCAACTGACACCACACTAAANCATCGTAATTCCTAACTGCATTCTAAATATGCATCCTTATACCCACAGNAAGATGTAGCTCTTGGCCCTCAATAAAGAAGCTTCACTTTCCAACAGATGGAGACGATTACAGAAAACCAGGAACAATCAAAATGCAGAGAACAGGAGACTGTGCAGTGCCTAGCCCCAATCAATTCATCTACAACATAATTGCTGCACCTCAGGCTCAGGGAACACCTGGGAAGAGGGAGCAGAAATTGACTATAGGAGCCAGAGGGACAGGACATCTGCTGTGAGATTGTGTCCCCTAGAAATGTCAGGGAAGCTAATCCTGTGAGGTGTCAACAATATGACTGCCTAAACTAGGAATACACCAACAGGCATATCAATGCAGAAGAGAGAGAAATCTTAAGGACCCCAACCTTAGACAAAGAACTATAGGCAACTAAATAATGTTGCCAACTGGAGACATAGTCTTCACTTGAGAAGAGTACCTAATTGGTTACCCAATACTGAGTAGTAAACCCTGAAATTACACACACACACACACACACACACACACACACACACACACAGAGAGAGAGAGAGAGAGAGAGAGAGAGAGAGAGAGAGAGAGAGAGAGAATGCACGCGAGAGAGAGACTGAGCAGGTTATATTTACATGCAAGTAAGTAAGCATGTATGTAACAACAATTTAGAGAATTTAAAGATGTCAGAGAGAGACTGAGAGTGTGGAAGGATGGAGGGGTTTAAGGTTGGAGACAGAGGACAGAGGAGGAGGGAATGATGTAATTATATTCTAATTTTGAGAAATAAAAACAATTTTAGAAGACTTTTAATCATAAAATTTAAGTCCTTATTGAGAAGAGGTTATGTTAAAAGCATTGGTACTGTGCTTGTTTTTAGTTCTTGAGCTACTGATTTCCACATGTGAAGCCTGGGTTTCAATCTTGTGCTTTATGTTTTAATCCTAAGCACATGTCGTTATCTATATGTTTCTCAACTATGGCAGGATGATGGTAACTAACTTGTAGATTTACTAAATCTCTAAAGGATAATGTATTATAAAGCACAGTGTCTATCACATTATATGAACTTGTATTCTTTTGGATATTTTAATATTGTTTGCAGGTATATAACAAATTTTTCAACTTTAAAAGTTCTTTCAAGTATATTATCTTACTAGATTATATGAAGAAATATAGAAAGAGGAAAGAGAAGGAATAGAGGGAGTGCCCTGGTTAGTTGGTTTTATGTTTTATTTTCCTTGATTTGACATAAGCTAGAGATATCTTTGAATAGGAACCTTAATTGAGAAAAAAATATATATCTCTATCAGATTGCCTGTAGGCAAGGTAAAGATTGTTTCCTTGATTAACAGTTGAAGTGGGAGGGTCCAGTCCACTATGGGCAGTGCCACCCTCAGGGAGGACCCTCTGGAGTATAAGAAGAAAGACTGTGTAAGTCATCAGGAAAAAGCCGGTAGCAACATCCATCTATGGCCTCTAATGGGCTACACCTTAGACCTAAATAAACCCTTTCCTCTCCACATTACTTTGGGTCACAGTGTTTATCAAGCAATAGAAATCTGCCCAGGACAGGGAACAAGAAAAGAGGGCAGGAAGGAGGGAGGAAAGAATTATGAGATGAGTAAATCAGTTTCAAAACCACTGTCCCACTTTAAACATTAACACGTGAGGGAACAGACAAAATGAAAATGNTGTTATTCTACACAGGNTCACACAGTACTAACAAAATTCTAAGTTTAGAAGGAATTAGATCCAATCTATCCTTTAACAAATGAAGAAACAGACGTTCACATAACTTTCAGTGCTAGAACCAGACTGCTCTGCTGTTTCTTAGGACAGATAAATTCTAAGGACACATCCACTGCTTCCCCACATACTGGGATTCAGCAGGGAGCAGAAGCAGCCATGGCATATAGAGGATTTATTCTCCCTAGTTCTCAAGAGGAAAAAGCACGTACTGTCAGGCATAAGTCAAGTGTTTCCCTCACATTCCAAACCCCACCTGCTTTCCACATATATACCAATTTCTTCTACGTGAAGAGCACCAACACAGACACATATCTAATTCAACCTAGCAGCCGTAAATCACAAAACAAAATAGAGCTAAGAAGTCAAGGGGGTTAGAACTTTACACATGGNAACTCTTTATTAGATTGACACTTTGGACACAAAATTAATTTTTGAAAGTCTCTGCAAGTTACTCAATTACACATTGACTTGAAAAAAAAAAAGCTGCCCAATATCTCGTTTTCATTTTCTTATCATTCTAACTGCATGCTGGAGATCTGGGAGGAATCCCGTCTTTAATTTCTTTTCCTTCTACTGTGTTCAGCTATTCATTCTGCCCTGACTGCCATAAAGATAAGGACCCACAGGCTTCAGAATCATAGGGATACATTTATCCAAACTCACACAGATGCTGCCTCTCTAACCAAGCTTACTCAAACTATTATTAAACTGCATTTATTAATGTGTATGTGTGTGTGTGTGTGTGTGTGTGTGTGTGTGTTTGCACTAGTAGAAGTGAAAAGACAACATGTGGGAATCTGTTTCTTCCTCCACCATATGGATTCCAGGGGTCAAACTCAGGTCCTCAAGTTGAGCAGCAAGCAGCCTTACCCACTGAGCCATCTTGTCAGTCTGCAGAGCTCTTCTTGGAGCTAAGGATGACCTTGAACTCTAGATCCTCAAGTCTCAGCCTNCCAGATACTAGAGTCAGAGGCATGGGAAACCATACCCAGATAAATATAATATCTTGAAGGTATTGTATTAGTTGTGGTATCTNAAATATGTGTGTGTCTAATGACATCATATATGTTAAGAAAAAAACTACTTTCCCTTCCATGCTGTTTGCTATAATAACCCCTAACTCATGGGTATCTAAAATGACTCACTGCTAAGAGGCACCCTCTGCCAATTTCCATCAAGCTCCTTTGAAATTTAAATATCTTTAATGAATTTTGTAATCATAATTTAAAATTAGTATGAAACNTATTTTATTTCTATTTAAATTAAGTACAAATTTTGAACATTCTATTCTTAGTTATATTACATGTTATATTACTATATTATTAATTATTTTATTTTTGTACCTTGACCTAATTATCTGGGCTTTGTTGTTGTCTTGTTGTTGTTGTTGGTGGTGGTGTTTGTGTTTGTGTGTGTGTGTGTGTGTGTCTCTATGTGTTTATGTATGTTTAAAGGCATATAGAAATTAATTCGTATATGTGTTCTCCAGACAGCTTCTATTTAGACATGTACACCCTGTTTTGGAGAAACAAAATCTCATTTTCCTCTGTATGCACTTTCTATTTTCTTCTTTCCTATCACTTTAACCGTTTGTGACACCAAGTGGTAAGGAACTGTCCAGGAAACACCAGTGCCTTCCTCATCTCTGCCTCTAGCCCAGCACCCTTTGTCCTTACCTTAATCAGGACCTCACATATTCTAGCTGGCTTTTAGCTGACATCTAGGGATTTAGCGTACAAAATTTAGCCTGTCTTCTTGGTCCCTCAGAACTACCATCCCATTTCTTATGCCTTCCCCTGTCTCCCCATTCATTCATGTTTCCTTTCTTTCATCTCAAGACCAAACACCAAGAGAAAACTCACAGCTATGAACTTCACCAGGGTTTTTTCTCCTAACTTCATAATCTTCTTTTTACCAGTATCGGTTGTAAACTACCATATTTTCCCTGTGTACTGGGTATGCTTTTCTTTTGGATTTCTACAATCTCTTTTTCTCTTGGTCTTAGTTTGTCTTGTATGTAAGACGTGTCTCTGGTCTGTGACTAGTTTTGCTTTGAACATAGAATTGGCCATTTCTCATTTCTTTTTCTCTGGAGTTTGAAGCACTGAGGGTGTCTCCAGTTATTAAGACAGTGTTTCTTGGGGATATTACTAATGCGGCGCAGTTGATGGCACCCAGGGTAGGTGTCAGGTTCCATGGTAAACTCAAATAGAAAGTAGATGCCAATAGTTAATTTGTCATAGAAGCTACAAAATTAAGACAAAGTCCTAATGGTAGAAATATAGACTCTAAGATGATATACTCACCAAACACTGAATGGATATTTATCATATTCTAGGAATTAATTGTTTTAGGTACTTGGGATGTTTCAGTGAACAAAACAGAAAATACTGTGTAATACAGAAACTTTAAGGAACAGGGATCAATATAGCAAATGGATATCTGAGAAGAATCCCAAACAAAATCTAATGAGTGTAGGGCTCATCATGTGCTCTAGGAATGTAAGAAAATAGCTAGAATCAGCAAAGTAAGAGAGGTTGGGTCAAATAAGGCAAGAAAAACAGTTATCAGATGTTACAGCAGCAGATCACAGAGCTAACAGAAAATAATGCCAGTGTGGGATACTGGGACAGTGAACAGTGTTTCTACTTGCTTGATTTTNTTTGTTTGATTGTTATTTTGTTCTGTTCTGCTTTGTTTTGTTTTTATTTTATTCTGTATAAATATGAAAAACATGGGGCAGTGGTGGCTTACCACTCTCTCNGGGGCAGAGGCAGGCAGATCTCTGTGAGTTAGAGGTCAGCCTGGTCTACAAATCAAGTTCCAGGACAGCTATGGTATGGAGACCTACAGAGGTTTCCTAGTGAGATCTGAGCTTGCTTTACCCAGCAGGGCTGCATAGGGGAATGTTTGGACCAAGGGCATGATTACCAGGTATTTGGAAGGGTCTACACTTGGCTGTACAGTATGCTTTGATCTAGCAAGAGGGAGTTCTTTTGCCCTGCCCCTAGCATTGTTATAAAAAGTCCTTTTGAAGAGACAGAAGGGGCTGGTGGATTTTGATCCAGATCCTCACAAAGCTATCCTGTGTTTCTGCCTGTCTCCTCTCCACTATCTTCCTATCTAAAAGTTTCTTATTCCTCTCTCCTCTTCATAGGAACCATTTAAAGGGTGGGAGCTGGCCTCCCACACCATGGTGGTTACCCTGTCTTGAAAACCTAAAAAAAAAAAAATCTGAAAGGCATTCCATAGTACTGGGTATAAAAGTAACATTTATGACCAAACTAAGGTAATGACTGCATCACTGTGGCTATTGAAGTGGAGCAGGTATTGAGGTAGCAAGGGGGTCATGTGGGCAAAATAGTGTAAAGGGGAGATGATGGCTGTTTTAAATAGTATGGCAACATGAAGCAGTTTCTCTAAATAATTTATGCTTTAGAATATTTATTTACTTCTCTCTCTCTCTCTCTCTCTCT
>LZPO01045681.1:0-10116 GCA_001675575.1 Neotoma lepida | reverse complement strand
CATTCCCATTGTTGGGAATCCAGAGACAACCCCCATTCCCATTGTTGGGAATCCAGAGACAACTCCATTCCCATTGTTGGGAATCCCACAAGAAGACCAAGCTACATAACTATAACAAAAATACAGAGGATTTAGCTCAGACCCATACAGGATTCATGATTGTTGCTTCAGTCTCTGTGAGCCCCTATGAGCCTTCGTTAGTTAATTCTGTGGGTTTTCTTGTGTTGTCCTTGATCCCTCTGGCTCCTACAACCCTTTCTCAACCTCTTGCACAGGATTCCCTAAGCTCTGTCTAATGTTTGGCTGGGGGTCTCTGCATTTGCTCCATCAGTTGCTGGGTGAAGGCTCTCTGATGATGATTATACTAGGCTCTGGTCCACAAGTATAGCAGAGTATCATTAGGGTATTCTTTTCTTTTTCTCTCTTTTGTTTGTTCGTTTGTTTGTTTGTTTGCTTGTTTGCCACTCATGTTTAGTTCTATCCTAGGTTTCTATGCTATCCAACCTCAGGTTTCTGGCCCTCTAGGTTGATCTGGGAATCGAATCAAAGATCTAGAANTAAATCCACACACCTGGTTTTTCATAAAGAAGCCAGAATTATGCAATGGATGAAAGATAGCATCTTCAACAAATGGTGCTGGTCTAATTGGATATCAGTATGTAGAAGAATGCAAATTGATCCATAGCTATTATCCTGGAGAACTCAAGTCCAAGTGAATCAAAGACCTCAACATAAAACCAAATACACTGAACTAATAGAAGAGAAAGTAAGGAATAGCCTTGAACGCTTTGGCACAGGAGACAATCTCATGAAAATAAAACCAGTAGCTCAGGCACTAAGTTTAACAATTAATAAATAGGACCTCATGAAACTGAGAAGCTTCTGTAAGGCAAAGGACATGGTCAATGGGATAAAATGTCAGCCTACAGAATAGGAAAAGATTTTTACCAATTTCACATCCTACAGAGGGCTAATATATATATAAAGAAACTAGACATCAACAAATTAAATAACCCTATTAAAATGGGGTACAGTTCTAAACAGAGAATTCTCAAAAGGTGACTCTCAAATGGCTGACAAACACATAAATGTTCAACATCCTTAGTCATTAGGGAAATGCAAATCAAAATGATTCTGAGATTCCATCTTATACCTGTCATAATGGCTAAGATCAAAAACACAAGTGACAGCTCATGCTGGCAAGGAGGTGGAGCAAAGGAACAATTCTCCATTGCTGATGGGAGCACACACTTGTACAGCCACTTTGGAAACAAATACGGCAGTTCCTCAGANAATTGTGAATGGATCTACCTCAAGAGCCAGCTAAACCACTCTTGGGCATATACCCAAAGGACACTTCAACCTACCACAAGGACACTTGCTCAACCATGTTCACTGCAGTTTTATTCAAAATAGCCAGAAAATGGAAACAATTAGATGTCTCTCAAATGAGGAGTGAATAAAGAGAGTGTGGTACATTTGCACAATGAGTCATTTTTCAGCTACTAAAAACAATATCAAGAAATTTGTAGGCGAATGGATGGAACTGGAAAAAAAAATCATACTTAGTGAGGTAACCCAGACCCAGAAAGCCAACATTGGTATACATGTACTGATTTATAAGTGGAAATTATCTGTTAAGTAAAGGATAATCATGCTACAATCCACAGACCCAGAGAGGCTAAGTAACAAGGAGGGCTCATGGGCGGGGGGATCCATGGATCTCCCTGGGAAGGGGAAATAGAATAGATTTTGTGGGTGGACAGGGGTTGGATCAGGATGAGAACAGGAGGGATCTGGTTGAGGGGGGGAATGAAGGGAGAGGGTACTGGGAGAGATGACTGGAATTGGGGGTCCTTAGGTGATGTAGAAACCTCATACAGTGGAAACTCCCTGGAATCTACAAGAGTGACACTAACAAAGTCACCTAGTAATAGGGGGATACAGAGNCTGCACCAGCCATGTTCTATAATCAGGCAAAGCTCCTAGCAGTGGGACTGAGACATCAATCCAGCCACAAAAATCTTTGATCTACACTCTGTCCTGCCTACAAGATAAATCACTCCCTTAAGAGAGACAATCTAACTTTTATTGTTTGACACAGGGTGAAATGCAGCCCATGTGGGTTCTGGAAGAGGCCTACCCTGGTTTTGAAGTCCTCATATTCCAGCTTCCTCTACTGCTGGAGAGTCTGAATTTAACAAGAGTTAAAACTACAAAAAAAATTGTCTCCTCTGTCCATTTTCTGTCCCCTTCCCCAGTTATTTTCCCACATATTCCCCAATCAATATTTTACCAAGTACATTACCCTGTTTGCCTTACTCTGGTTCTGCTCAAACTCGGTCTAACCAGTGATAATATTCAATAGAAAAATGGGAAATCCTGTGTGATTTACTGAGAAAAAATATACTCACCAGTAAGATGACTCTGATAGGAAGCTGTAATATGTAGCCTATGACGTAGACTTACAGACTTTTAGAAACTTGAGCCAAATTCAATATAAGCTCTTACTTTTTCTTGTGAAAGGTACTGGCTGGAAAGGATAAATGACTTCCCAAAGGCCAGCTCTCTGATTATTGTAGAACTGGAGTGAGAACCAGGGACCCTGAAAGCCATCAGGGCCATCAGGGCCAATGCCTCTTAGCTGGTTTCCTGCTTTGGCTATAATTTGTATGCTGCAGCATTCACATTCTATTTACATATTTTTATTTGTAAATATAATTAAACTCCAGACTTTTAGCATAAAGTCACCAGTTCCCTGATCTTGAAAACAAAATTCGTCTTTTCCTTCCTTTCCTAATTAGCTGTGTTTGATACCTTCAGTTAACCTCAAGATGAACAGGAACGACTATGAATTGTCAAATTGCAAGCAGAAAAGAAAATTGTATCAGTAAGACAGTCTTGGATTTCAACCAGATAAAAATTATAATTTAAATGTAAGTGAGTATGGTCAGGCTACACAGAAATTGTTCTACATATTTCCAAAAGTTACACACACACACACACACACACACACACACATGCTTCTGAATTATCTCTATTTAGAAAAATTAATGTTCTCAAGATTTTATGACTGCACTTTCTTCAGCTTCAGGTTCAGTTATGAGTTTATAATTTAGCAATGAATGAGAACAAATTATATCTCCAAGCCCAGAACATGGGGTAGCTTTAATTACAGACTATAGTTACATAAATGTTAAGCTATTGATTTCTTCCTATTTTGTTTTTACCTACTTTCCATATGGTCCAGGAATCCTCATATGATGTGTATGAGATCTACAAAGGTAGGAGGTTGATAAGAAGATGTGAATCCTTCTCTTGAGGTCTGCCAAGACAGAAATAGCCTAGACTCCTTGAGGTAATTAAAAAGTCAGCTGCACTACAGTCTTTAAATAGAATTAGAACCCACTTTGAAACTTACTTTCAACCAGGTTCTTCCATTACGTTAATGAGCCAAATAGGGATCAATGGTGATTACAGACAGTCTGTGCACTAGACCTTCCAGGCTGTTTGCAAGTACTTCAACCTTTACCATTTTGNTGTTCCAACACTTTTCCTAGCTCCTTTCCATGAAGCATATTTAGTATGCATCCCTCTTTCCCTCTGGTGCCATCTCTTTCTTGCCTGTCCCGATTGCCTCAAATCTCAAAGCTGTACTTTCTAATTCATGGATTTCACAAACTGTCTTTATAAGCACAAGAAAAATTTAATGTGTATGATCTGAGTATATACATATGCCTAATTTATAAATGTAGGGGCAAAGGGAAAACTGTCCCACCTCCCATGCAACAAGATACCATACTTAGGACTGAAATGNTGGGAGGAAAAGATACATTTCTGATGTTTGGGAAAACAGTAACAAGAGCAGCAGTAACAACAACAAAATAAAAGAAACACCAANTTTTTTTCAAATTCACCACATTTCAATCAAAGCAACATTATCTAATCAGATCCTTGATTAAAAATTTAAATAGAAGCCGGGCGGTGGTGGCGCACGCCTTTAATCCCAGCACTCGGGAGGCAGAGGCAGGAGGATCTCTGTGAGTTCGAGGCCAGCCTGGGCTACCAAGTGAGTTCCAGGAAAGGCGCCAAAGCTACACAGAGAAACTCTGTCTTGAAAAAAAACCAAAAAAAAAATTTTTTTTTAAATAGGTCATTCAGTTTACTGTCTCTTTTCCTTTCTTTTTTGTTTTTATTATTATTATTAATATTACTATTATTATTATTGTTTTGGAGACAAGGTCTCACTGTGTAGTCCTGGCTGTCCTGGAACTCACTATGTAGACCAGGATGGCCTCAAATTCACAGAGATCTACCTGCCTCTGCCTTCCAAATGATGGAAATAAAGGCAGGTGCTACCACACCAGACTTCAGTCCACTTTCAAAGTGAATGTTAAAAAGCCAAATAATATGGTGATAAAGTGATAATATTTAAGTAAATGTTAGATGTGTTCCATCAAATTTTGTAGCCCTTACAACCCAATTAAAAATACTTGAAAGGAGATATTTTGAGGTAGGCTTGTCTAAAAGAAAATCTTTAAGTAACTCTTTAGAAATGTTACACTAGATTCCAAAATAACTTGTACCTTCAAGGTATAAACTCTTCTGTGACAGCCAATAAATAAATAAATAGATAAATAGATAGATAGATAGATAGATAGATAGATAGATAGATAGATAGACAGGTAAATAATAAAATAAATTAGGGATAACTCAGAGAATTGTGTGAACATCACCACACTTGGTTAAAGCCCTTCAAACAAGCAGGGGTTCATTTGCCACACTAAAGGACCATGTCACATTTCAATGTGGGATCTATCTATATATGTAGGTATTTGAGCTTAACTATTTTATGCAAACAAAGATAGATGATGTTGCCTGTGGGTTTTAACTGAATCTAATCCATTATTTATGTAATAATGGGTTCATCATGTGGAAAAATGAACAAAACAAAAAATAATCATTTCTTTATGGCTTTGGTGATGTAATAGCTGGCCACTTCCATCTGAAAGTTTTAACTTTAAGTGTCTTGTTTGTTGTTTAACTGTACTTAAAAATTTAATTTCGTTGTGTTTAAGGTGGAATGTTTGTCAGATTAGTATCNGAATTTAGAGGCAAGGATTGAATTTCAACAAAGAGAATATGGAAGGGTCAATGGTGACAGGAAAAACATATCACTCTTTTCTAGATTATCTAAGTGAGATCATTAATTAAATATGTACTTAGAATATTCACCCTACTTTCAAAGCAAATGTTGTAGAGCAAATAATATTGTCACAAATCATAATCTTTAAACAGAGGTTAGGAGGTTAGGTATAGTCTATTACTTTTTGCAGCTTTCAAATATGGTGCTTTCAAATATGAGATCAAAGATTTAATAATAAGATANTATGCTAAGATTACAAGGTATGCAGTAAGAAAAGGAGCAAATAAGAGATCAAAGACAAGCTCCCATAAACTTTTGGGTCACAAAGGTAGAAAGCTTAAGGATATCCTTACAAAGTAGCTTGANAGAAGACACAGTTCTTCGCCCTTAAGCTGCAACACTTATCTGCCATGGTTCATAGTAAAGGTCAGTGAAGAAAATGAACCACGGATGTCAATGACCAGTAATGCTCTCTGTAACCAGACAGAATTTTTGGGGACAGTTATACTCTCCATGAAACAGTTTACATAATTCCCCTTGGTTAAAAGCTCTGAAGACACAGAATTATGTTTTCATACTAATAATTTTCATTACTAAAGAGGAATTCTTAAAGTTTATCCTTCTACTTCATGTTAGTAAGTCCACTTATAAATATAGGAGACAATGAGAGATAAAGCGGACCCTACTGTTTTCACAAAAGATAGGATTTTGGATTTTTAAATAATACAGGCACTAAGAATTGTGAAAGACACATAAGACTTTGAAACATAAAGTTCTCATCATATCTGAAATGCCCAAAATGTCACTTATTTCATGGCCTCAGTCATTGGCGGTATGGCCATACAATAATTGAAAAGGTCAAAGGCCATCAAACAGCCAAATATAAAACATTTCCTTCCTTCCACATACTATCCTAATTACTGGTAATATACAGAATGTGAGTTGTTACAGAGAGAGAAGGGCACCTTCCTTGGCAGGAAACTGAAGAAACTATTTATACACAGGATACAAAATCTTTCTAAAAACTGTCTGAAGGTAAGCTGCAGACAGGGCTCAATCTGTTCCCACCATGGGAAGTGCCAAATATCATGATGGCATACTTATTTCTCAACAACTACAATATGAAACAGTGAGCTCCTAAAAGTGATGAATGAGTTTCTCTCAAAATATCTAACTTATACTGTGGCATAACTCTAACTACTACAAAAGTCTACGGAGTATCTATTATATGCACAGCGCAGTACTACTCAGTGTCTGGAATATAAGTGAAATACTTGCCTCTTTCAGATACATGTCCTGAGGTTTAAAAGAAGAAGAAGAAGCTTCTTCAGGACTTTGCTATAGGTATATATCCAACTCCAAGTTGTATCCTCATGTCACATTTGTAAGAAATTTTCCTGGCCATCAACATCTGCACTAATAATGTGTATTATTCACATCTAACTTCTCTATGGGCAGTTCATAATTTTTCCACATTGTCAATCTCCATCCTAATATTGTGTTAAAATTTTCTAATATCTCCCTGCCCATAAAGTTTTAATTTATATCTCCTTTCTCCCACATATATATCTGAATCCTCTCCACCTATGTGGTACTTAAGTCTAAACTAATGATCATATTTGCTATCAGTTATTGACTGGACTGAGTTCCATCTACCACCAACTTAAATGTGGAAACTCTAACACCAATGTTATTGTACTCAGGGGGAAAGACCACTAAAGCAGGAATTGTGTTCAAGTGGGACCCCACCCAATGCATCTTGTACTCTAGTAAGCAGGCAAAGGGACACAAGGTGCACAGCTGCTGCTGTTAGCAAGGAAAGGAGAATGTAGTCTACAGCAACCAAAGCTCCTTCATGGTACAATGGTCTTGGACTGACAGTTTCTAAATCTATCAGGAATAAGCTTTTTTTTCATTTAAATATGATCTGCTCCTTTGTTATGACAGCGCTTAGAAAGCATTGCATTTCTTGTTTGTGCAGAGTACTGGTTTTCTCTTAATTATTGATGATGACACTCTGAAAGACAAGAAACCAAATATCTAACTCTCTTACAAAGCTAGGGCTATGTTATTTGCTATAGTGATGTTAGTTGATTACATGCATGCATATATGAATGAATATTAAAAGAGTATCCTGCAGATAGTTAAAGGGGGAAGTGTTCCTTAAGAAGGTGTAAGCAACCTGTACAAAATAGGAAGAGTGAATTGAAATAAAAATGATCTTGAATTATTCATAAATCCTGAGTTTGAATCATAGATTTTCAATTGATAAGTATGTATACTTCAGTTGCACAATATTTTAAAATTGTGCACACTTGACTTTGGGTACTTTTGAGGCAGACAGAGAACATTAAGCATGAATTTCCAATTTCTGGTGACACTTGGTTAATAAATGTTATCTACTCTGATCATGTTTGTCAATTCTCTTAGATAAAGAAGAAATTAGTCAAAAATATAAACCTAGAAAGGAGTTAAACGTGTTATAAGAGATCTGAAAGAAGTCAATAGAATACAGAGTGTNGATAATAAAAACCTAATATACAGAAAGAAAGGCAGGGCAGAGCAGTGTGGGCACTGACTTTACAGGAAAGGCCCTCTACTTTCCTTTTCCCCCAACAAACTTCACCACCCTAGAAATAAAAAGAAGAGGCTATCTAGAACACACAGGACTTGAGATTACCCCAAATGGAATGGCTCACACAAAGAATATAGAAGGAGAAGGAGAGTGCTATTTAGCATTCATGTGCAATATTAGATNCTTAGTCCATACTAGCTAAGTAAATAGGGCAAGTCAAGAAAAAACTGATAGGATAATGGAATGGAAATTGTGCTACGTTTTCTTCTCTTGTATTATTTTTTTTTATACAAGCAGGTTGTGGTTTCCCAAAATTCTATATTGGAATATGTCCTAACTATGAGTGAAACCACACTGTTGTACCCTGATTATGGTTGTGATTAAATCCTAGCAATACAATTTCAACTTTATGATTATCTCATTTCTCATCTATTGTCTTAATACACTACTATATGACTTGTGGTCACTCAAAATATTAATCTTTGATTTAGAGTTCACATTACAAGGTCTTTATGTTTTATGTTTATAAAAGGGGCCTCGTACATGTTATTATCCATAAAGTGGTTATACTCTCAGTGGTGTAATTATAGTTTATATGACATTAAGGATGTATTTATGAGATCATATTATCTCATGACTTTGTAAGGAATGTTATGATTATATATTTGCCAAGGACGATAGTCCTTCTGCTTGGGAACCTTGAAGCATCTGAGAAGTTTTCCATTAGAGCATCAGTCATGTGACATTTGCACAAAGAATTAGGTGCCTTCCCTCAATTCAAGGTTGCACACTGGAATTGTACGATTCATATTCTCACAGAAACTAGCTTGTGCTTTCTAATAATTTTCTTCATCCAAGTGAATTATTTGGTGTCTCAGAACCCTTGCTCCTAAACTGTAATACTTTAAATGCTTNTTACTCTGAGAATTTAAGGAAAACAGGAACTGGATTTAATGTCCAAGGAAATATTCAGATACAAATTATTTATGCAAATTTGTTGAGTGAACATATTATTAACATTTATAAGGAATTTATGTAAATAATTAAAAGGTTTATCACGTGCAATTGCTCGGAGATAATAAGCAAGGCTAAAAGTTGGAGGGCACAGGTTCTCAAGAGAATGGAATTGTGTATTATAAAGCATCAGAAACAAGTGAGGAAAGACAGAGTAACTTCATCATCAGACTGGCACAGTGGAGGAAGAATGCACGGACTGGATGGTATCTTTATCCCTTAAAAAGTTGGTGCTAATGTTATTCACTTAGATATATTTTCAGAGAATTGTCAAAGCATTAGTGTCGCACATTTTAATTATTTTTATTCTATATGTATATGTATGGGCCTGAATGTAGTCACATGCACCATGTTCATGCAGGAGGCTGGAGGCCAGAAGAGGGCTTTGGGACCTCTGGAACTAGAGCTACAGTCACTTACAATGTGCAGAGTATGAGTACTAGATACAACCCCCGCCCCCAGGTTTCTCAGAGACAAATATAGAAAATTCATAAAATGAAAGTGTTTAAGTGGCATTTCAATACATCATTTATCTTTTTCATTGTTTTGATGCTTCCATAATGGTAAAAAAAACAACAAAGGTAATCTGGGAGGGGGGAGGACTCTGTATGTCATAAATTGAGTACTACTGGACCAGTTCAGCACACTCTTTAAAGCTCTAGACCGACATGGCAATTTGTGTACTGGAAGTACTACAGGTAAAAGCCTTCATAGACTATGGGTCACATTCCCTTTTTCGCTCCAAGCTGTTACTTTAGATTCTGTCTTAGGTCCCATCAATATCCAAATCCATCCAGTTATAGACTTACAAGGTAGTTTTTTTTTCTTTCTCTCAAACCAATATGTTCACCTGTATCTGATGTTATCACTAACTAGTTTTCTTCTCCCAGACTCCACCTTTTCATCCACCACATTTTCCTACTAGAACTAAGTTCTGAGAAAGCAGTGGACACAAAGCTAGAGAAAGACATGGACCATATGGCGCAGTCATAGGCTCAAATCCTTTTTCTGTCAATTGTATGATAAGGTACACTGGTAAATTCCTCAAGCTCTGCTAGTCTGTTTGTCTTTTAAAAATTAAATGAATAAATAAATGCATAGTCTATAAAGGTGGCATAAAATAAGTCATAGAATGATTCTAAGATTAATTCACTGATTAATATATAGATTGACATCTCAGGTTATTAATATATGTTAACAATAAGCAAATGTCAATTTCTCCTTTAAACTCTCTCAACAAGATNATAAACATTCTCTGGCACATTTTTGTCACTTATAGAATGAGATAGATTTTAGCTAATGCAGTTGACCTTTGGAGAACACTGGTTTCAGGACCACTTGTATAGGTATACATTTGTTCAAGTGTTATACATAAAATAGC